>BQNB010074207.1:6005-22886 GCA_026074375.1 Tanacetum coccineum | reverse complement strand
TTTCTAGTCAACATGTGAAATATGCATTTTGTGATTAGGAAAAAAAAGGTATCCGGATGTGGATCTTTTTCATTTGAGATTGTAACAGTTAGACAGGGTACCAAGGTAACTAATATATTGAGTTTAAGTTAATAATTTGATCAAGGACACTGTGATAAACAAAATATCCAGCATCTGTAACAATAATGACTATGTTTTGGACAATCGGTGTGGTGTTTAAAACTCGTTGAATAGAGTGTTTGTCTAACTAGGATAGAACGGGAACTGAATATTAGATAGATCCAAACCTGCTTGCTGCTAGTTTTGTATGTTTGGTTTCAAATCAGATTTTGAACCGCATTCACACTGCGGGTTAATGAATGTATATTGATGTAGTTTCATATTTGGAAAGTGAATTGTTTTCAGATGCTGGCTTAGTTTCAGCAGTCATTGACAGAACTAAAGAATTTTGAACTCTATAGTTCAAGAACCAAATCAAATGTAGCTAAATTTGTCATTGGTTGTTGATTAGACGTGAATGGAATGATGATTTGTGTTAATCCGCAGATGCGCGGTCCATTCATTCATACATGTAAAGAACAAATATATAACCACTCAATGATGGCCCAGTGGCCCGTGGTCACATTAACCTTCTGAAAAAGAAGGGTTTGACATGGTTTGAGTCTGTGAGTGGTGGGTTCAAACCCTATGTATTAGTCGGCCAAAAAATAAAAAACCATGTTTACCCAAAACAAATATATGATAGAACCAGAACTACTGATATGTTGAGTTAGGAATGTTTACCCAAAAAGTTTGAGCATTGTGAATGCTTTTAAGAATCCTTATTATATGGAATTCGAGGAATTTTAGTTGCCTATATTTGAAAAATGAAATCATCATTTAATATAAGTAAAATGAAATGTGTTAAGAAGCAAACACCAGTCGTGAAGCAAACACCAGTCGTGCAAAACACATTTTCTACTTTTACAAAACCACTTAACTAGAAAAACCATTAAAATTTTTTTAGTTTGGATTGTGATGTATAAGCTAAAGTTATTAGGTCTCATATTAATAAAAAAAAGCTGTAAATAACTAAAAAATTAAGCTCTAAAATTAGAACTTTCGAAAAGAAAAGAACTTGTTGATGGTGATTAAAGACATTGATGGTAAAGTATAAATGAATTTATGAAAATGTTGCAATATAAAAAAAATTGTAACGATGATCACTAGTATAAAGAGTATTATAAGCACAATGAGTATATTAGTCTCTTCAAGATTCTCATGAAATTCTGTACTTTTCAATCATATACGTTTTCTTTTTATAAATTATATAGATAAATAAAAACATGTCAAAATCAAACTAATTTTACTGCTTTAGCGTTTCTTTACACTACGGTGTAATGCACTACCGCATACAGAATGTAATGAAAATTTCACACAATATAATAGGACGAATCATTCGTATTTTGAACGAATCTACTTTCGATGGAATTCGGGGATCAAATGACACAAAATCTACCAACGGGCATTTGGTCAAATGGTATGGATGTTTTACCCTCTTAGGCAAGGTCTCATGTTCGAGTCTTGTCTAGGGCGATAGGGGTTTCCTCCCGCGTGTGTAAAGGGAAGGGTGTCATTGCCTTCTGGGCTGGACCCAACCTGGTTGTGTGGGCTCGCTACGCCTTCTGGGCTAGGGGCCATGTAGCCACAAATTGCCGTTCCAAAAAAAAAAAAAATGACACAAAATCTCGTTGGGACACCATTGCCCAATAAAGAGACCAGAAGGAGGATAGACGGTAGGGATTCGGGTAAGTCTCAAAGTGAAACTAGGAGATATTATTGCATACGCATTTAAAAAGGTTGTCATTGGACAAGACTTTATGCACGGATGGAGTGAGATCGTTGTCTCTGGGCTGGTAAAGGTTTAAAAAGGGTTTTCAGTTTTTCTATCAGACCATTTAAATACCTTCAAATGGGCTGGGCTCATGGTATGGCAATGGACCTTATCACAAGTTGTAACATATGGGGTACACATTTGGACGGGTGATCAAAGACAATGTTAACGAATGTTCGGTGTTTGGTTTGACAAAGAATAAATTGAAAAATAAATTACATCGAAACCGAATAAAATTGAACCGAACTTTTTAATTGGTGTCTAAGTGTTTGGTTTGTAGTTAGGAATCATTACGGATGTAAGGATATATGTTTAATACACGAGAAGGAGGGGGAATGCAATATGATTGGGCATCAAATTCGTTAATACTTTATCGCTACCCTCATTATCATTTATTATATTTGTGTAGTAGAAATTCACAAATACATGTGAAATCAATAATTTCGGTTAATCAGTTGATTCTAAAGGATTAGAAAGTTGGAAACTACAATCAAAACAGGAATGACGATTCGTTATCTTGCATCCTAATGTTAAAAACTACATAGAACAAGTAACTGGCAATCTGTTGCGATTCATGCCTAGTGTTACACATAGCATCATACGCCGTCATAACTTTGGTAACCAGAAACTTGATATCACCTCAAAGCTTTGGCTCAAGTTAATGCCCTATGGCTGGACGAGAAACTCTCTAAATAACCCAATCCATCATCCTCGAAAAATTTCAATGGTTTAGCTTTATTCTATCCTAACGATAGTATGATTCGCCAAACTCTCTTTATGTGAATGGATTTCCAAACCGCCCAACAACAACTGTGTGAGCGAGGTATAGGGTCACCCTGTGAGGTATAGTTAATTTACATCACCTTTGTGTAAACAGATTTGAGCCTCCTTTTTTTCTGAAACTTTTTCCGGGTACATGTTGAGGAAGTTTTTATAAAATTTTAGCATTATGTTTTTGTTCGAGTATATGGGTATTGAGAATTGCAAAAAGTTATTCGAAATTTTGCAAATTGTTCATCATGTGTTGTCGACACTAGAGGTGTCAATTTTAAACCAATCGGTTAAATTTGGGTCGGATAAATATTTTTAAGAGAAAATTCTTAAAATGATCACAAGTACATCTGTGTTTACACGTTTGAATCAAAAGTCATTCTAATTTCCAAAAGAGTCATGCTTTAGTGCTCTATCAGTCTATCCTCTTTATAGCTTGACACATATCCACTAAAAAACACTTTTTCTTGGCCCACAATTACTGGGTTGGCCTATCACTTAAAGTAAAATTAACCGAATACCCTTGAAGTAATATTTTGTCTTTATGTCCACGTAGAATGCTCTACTGCTCTACTAAGATTTGCTCTATCACTTTGGGCAGTGTGTTAATTTGTTTAAAAGATTTCATCAATATTTATTAAAACAAAACACGTACAAATAATTTTCTCTCTCTAAACATTTGTTTCTCTCTCTTGAAACACACAATCGTTCGTTCCGATCATCACTATTCCGATAAAAAATCAATTGCTTGTGACTCGCTACCATATTAGTTCAATTGTTCTTATGGCTGAAAGACTTTATGTAAGTTTTTATTTGATTATCAATTTTGCGTCCTTCAATTGATTTAATCCCCAATTTTTTGTGTTTTTTTGAAAACTCCAATTTAAAAAAAAACCCAATTGTTCGTCCTTAAATTTATTTGTTTTGCCCTTAATCTGATTTAAATACGCATGATAGTTCTAGGGCAATGCGCGTTTTGGATGATATCCTTCATTAATGATTTGCTAAAATTAAGTTCATAATTATTTATAAGAGTTAAGACCTATGATAATAAATCCAAATTGTGATACCTTAATAATTATTGTTTACATGTATAATTGACAGTTCCGTTTGAATTTTTTGGTTTAGGTTTATAATGCTAAGGTTAGTATTAGATCAAAGTTAGAAATCCTACAAACCATTAGATCGAAGTTGAGTTGGAAGGAAGATCGTCTTGATATTTTTCCCCGGACTATTTTTGGACCATGGTTAAACATACAAACAACACTACATGATAATCATTTGCTGAATTTTTTACTTCAACACCAAAGATTCATTTCTAACCCATCTACCAACCAGCCCTTCATATTTGATATTGATGGTCGTACATTAAAATATGGTAGGGAGGATTTCTGTTTGATTACGGGTTTTCGATTTGGTAAAGTGAATTTAGATCCTAATGAGGAAGATCATTCTGAATTTCGTATGCGCGTTTTCTCAAAGATTGAAAACTTAAAGGGTGAACATCTATTAGAGCTTGTTAACAAAGATGTTAAGTTTGCGAAGTTGGATGATAAGGATGTTGTACGTGTTTGTTTGCTGCTTGCGTCGGATTTTGTTTTTATGGGTCATGAGCTTAGACATGTAGTTTCAAAACCCATTGTAAATTTAGTAGTTAATTTTTATAAATGGGATGCATTTCCATGAGGAGAATATATGTGGTCATTCTTTCATAAGAGGGATTACAACGTTGCTGTAACTCGACGGAAATTCCATATGGAAAAGTTGGCAAGCAATCTAAAATACGAGGCCAACTATGTCTTGTATGGTTTTGTTTTTTCATTGAAGGTTAGTTTCTTTCATATTCATGTTCATTCATTAATAGTTAATCCCTTCAACATTGTTTCCTTTATGTAATGTTATCTGATATTTATGTTATAACAGATATGGGGTTTGGAGACTTTCTCTAATTCAATCCATTGGTGGCGTAAAGATGAGAATGTGATCCCCCGTGGTGTTGCATGGAGTAATGGGTTAAAGTTTGAGAAATCAAGTTATGACAGATTTTTTTATTCGGAAAATTCTACTTTTGACAAACTTATCCCTTCGGCTATTGAGATGAATGAACTTTGGTGGAGATCTAGTTTAGATTATTTTAAAAAGGTCACCCGTTCTATTCCAGTTCTTAGATCAGCTACAAAGGGTAGTAGTAAAGGTAAGCGTGTCTATACCCGTGTTCGAACAGAGGTTCGTCATGAGGTACATGTTCGTACTGAGGTGTCTAGGGTACATTCCAAAGAAGAGGTACATGTTCCAGCTGTTGAAAAAAATGATATTCAAGAGAGAGATGAACTTCTTAAAACTGTCAAAGAACAAAAGCAGATGATCCTTGATCTGCAACTTCGTTTAAATTCAGTTGAGGAAAAACTAAAGCCTGGTCCATTGGATGTTGGTCATCTTGATAAGGTTACGTTCTTTACATAACATCTTACCTTGTTATTATTTACGATAAAAATTCCTTATTTAATTTTTTATCAGACCGGCAATCTATCCAAGAAAGCTCCTGATTGTGGTCTTGACCAGCAGTCCATGGGAGGTGTCAGCTAGTGTATGAATGTTGATGAGCCATATAAGGTATGTGCTTTTCATTATTATTTTCAAATTTCCTTAATTCTTATTGTATAACTTGGCATCTCACCTTTAGTTCTTATATCTAGAACTGAAATGATGTTTCGGATAATTTTCATGCTGATGGTCTTGATCACAAGTCGGTTGAGGGGGTCAGCCAGTGTACAGGTTTGAATGATGAATACGAGAGTGTTGCTGTTGATGGTCTTATTAGTTTACGGTCCTGGGATTTCGTCGATTCTCCTCAAGTCAAAGTCAAGATAATGAAGAAGCTTGTCATTCCGATTATTGTCTATCCACACAACAGGTTAGAGAAGTAATCAACCACTCCTTTCACACGCCATCTATTCCGGTAATATAATAATGATTTATTTTAACTTTGTTTTTTGGATGAACCTGATTTTCATAATTTTGTATGCAGGTTCAGGATGATGTGAACGTTAATAGTGTGGTGAAAGAAGAGATTGTAAAAGATCATGTGAACGTTGATAGTTTGGTGAAAGAAGAGATTGTGAAAGTTCATGTAAACGTTTATAGTTTGGTGAAAGAAGATATTGAGAAATATGATGTGAACGTTGATAGTTTGGTAAAAGAAGATATTGAGAAAGATGATGTGCACGTTGATAGTTTTGTGAAAGAAGATATTGAGAAAGATGATGTGCAATTTGACAGTGTTGTGAAAGATGCTGAGCAAATTGAGAATGAAACTTTACCACGTCAGAAATTTCCCAGCAAGGCTTACCTATCCCCTTATATCCAACCGCCGTCAACTGAAGTAAAATGTAGGAAAAGGCGTCGTGAAATTTAGTTTGAAACGGTTAAAAAAAAGTCATCAAAACTATTTATGGGTCGGATGGAGTTGAAATTAAACTGTTACCATGGAAAGAGGTACGTGTTTATAATATTAGCGAATAAATCCATTGTTTCATAAATTGACCCATACCTAGTTAGATTAGGATATGACTTTTCAGGATGTTACTCGTTCCCCAACTGCACCAAAAAGAACCGTGTCTGTGCTTGAAGAAGTTAATGCGTTATTCCGTGATAAAAATAGGATGGAAATGAAGTGAAATTAAGTTAGAAAAGGTTGAAAAAAAGTCATCAAAACTGTTGTTGGGTCGGATGGAGTTGAAATTAAACTGTTACCATGGAAAGAGGTATGTGTTTATAATATTAGCGAATAACTTATATCTCCGCGCCGCCGTCAACTGAAGTAAAATGTAGGAAAGGAGGCGTTCCTGTGAAATTAGTTTGAAACGGTTTAAAAAAAGAGTCTATCAAAACTATTTATGAGGGTCGGAAATGGATTGCACAATCACTGTCCCAAATGGAAAGACACGGTACGTGGTTTTAAAAATATAGCGAATAAATCCATTGTTTCATAAATTTCACCCATTACCGTAGTTAAGATAAGGATATGATACTTTTCAGGATGTTAACTACGTTCCCCAACTACACTAAAAAAGAAAAACGTCGTTTGTGCGCGGAAAGAAGTTAATGCATTCCCAACCAGGATAAAAATACGATGGAAATGAAATGGACTTTTTAATGGTGTGCAGACGGTCATCTTGTTTATATCGATTTTTGGGCACAATTAGTCGGCATGAGCCACACTAAAAGAGGCTGGCTATCTACTTCTACACAATGACCCGTTTCTTCATTTTAATCCATTGTAAACGTAAACCAACTCTCAAATAAGTTTTAATAACTTGATTTATAACATTATCAATCATTTTCAAACATCATTCCATAATCATTTCATCATTCTACTTCAATTACATAAGAAATAAATCTAGAAAACCCTAATTGTACCCTAATTGTGATTTTGACCCGTTTACTCATTTTTTGACCATCTCATTCTCAAGTAAGCAACCAAGAGTCATTGTAAACCCATAAAATGAGTTTACAAACCTTTATCCATCATTAACCATCATTGCTTCAACAATGTACAAGAATTACAAAGCTAGAAAACCCTAAAAGCCTTATATGAACCCTAATTCAAACCAAGGCTTATTCTTTCAATTTTGACCTATTTTAACTTAAACCAACGATCAAACTTCATTGATAATCCTTTATATAAGCCCTAGGATCTGTATTCCATCATTCCTAATCAAAATCATACGAATTATAAACCAAGAAAGTCAAGAAAACCCTAAACAAGCCCTAGTTGAACCCGTGACCCCATTTCTTCAATTCTAACCCGTTTTAACCCAAACCAATTGCTAATCTTTGTTAATCCTTCTTATATCAGACCTTAGGAACATATATTAACCATCCTTAATCAATTACACACGAAATATGAGCTTGAAAACTTGTAAAACCTTTGTCGAACCCAAAACAGACCCGAACCCCTTCTTTATCATTTTTGACCCATTTAAAACCAAACCATGTGCAAATAACTTCCATGAACCCCTTCTAGAAACCCTTAAGCAGCTTACCCACCTGCTCTTACCTTTCCATGGCCAAAATTGAAGACACATGATGGCCTTGTTGTCCATCTTCTAGCCGTGACACCCAAACACCCCTAAAAACCTTCCACCTTGCTTACCTAGCCTCCATAGCCCCTCATACTCATCATATAGCTTCTCCTCATCACCCTCTAGCCCTTACACACGTCCCATATCAGATCATAAGCATACCTTGGCCTTTAAGGGTCCTTTACCTATAAATAGGAACCATAACACTTCATTTTTCTTCATCCCCCACTTCCTCCTCTATAACCCTTACATAGAAGCAATCCTTTGCTCTAATAGATCCTAAGTGATCTTAAGAAGGCTCAAGTTCAGAAAGGAAGCAAAAGAAACCAAGAAACGAAGCCCGGGAGTCGTTATTCTAGGCGTACGAAGCCGAAAGTCCCGATTCTGACCCGTTTCCAAGCCATAAGCTCAAGACCAGGTTCTCTAAACTTATGATCTGTTTTTATAACGTCATAATGTTCATATGATCTTGCTAAAATCATAATATAAAGCTTTGAACTCAAAAACCTTTGTTGTTGATGAACATCGAAACTTAGATACTAATCAAGATTTCCATTGATAAGGTTACAAAGTACCATAATTTACATTATAATCAAGATCATCACTTGTTCCGACACTAACATACTACAATCACCACAGACTTCAACATCCAAAACATAAAGACTACATAAGACAAACACAAAAGCATAGAATATAAGGATAACATGACAAACCCTAATTTCTAATAACTTAAAACCTATTGCAAAGGTGACCACCAGCTAACCCCAAACCCAAAAGCAATTAAATGCCCACCGTCTAACCCCAACCCATGACCCATCACTTGCGGTCGAGTTTCACCTTTGCAATGTAAACATACTTTCCACGAGTATGTTTTTGGATTTTTTTGATTAGGTTCATGATGTCATTCGCCTTAGCGAGATCCTCATCACGTAGTATCCTAAGATATGCCATGCTATCAGAACCTTGAGCAGCAACACCAAGTTCTTTCACTTCCTCTATAACTTTCGCCTTGTCTCTGATCGCCTCAGTGACTTCATGGCAAAGGTCTGTCAATATCCTGGTCATACGTAGCTCTCGTTCCATTTCCCTTTCAACATACAAAAGGACTTGCTCGCTTAGAAGTTCTGATTTGGAATCAATAGCTAGTTGATTAAGCTTTGCCATTGTTAGGTTTAGGTTAGATTAGGTTTTAGATTTTAGGGTATGAGTTTAGATCTAACCCAAGTGGTTCTTTATATGGAAGTCAAGATTTATCTAGAAGTTTATACATCGTGTCAATCAAATCCCATAGTTAGTATATTACTTGTAACAGTGTTAATCTTTAAAATGTAACTAGACATTAAAATGTGGATAAGTTGTGTGTTTGGAGATATCATGAGGCGTTTGCAAATGGAAAAATAAAATTATTATACCATAGAAGCACCAGTTACTGGATTTGAAATAAAATTCCCAACAAACTTTATTTCATCATAACATACAAAATGAAATATAACCAGCTACAACACAAAACAAACTTCATTCTTCGAGCTTGCCTAGCATTAACATTCACTATTTCTTGATTCGTATTGATTCTTCTAAGAAGTCCGGGAATGATAGCTACTGCTCTTGCACACATTGGCGGATCCCTCCAATGACTAAACACACAATACGGACACAAGTAGAATTGACGTTCGGGGTTTGTATCAGTCCACGAAGTGGTAATCGTAGTTGGTGATCCGCAATTAACACACAAGGTTGCGTTAGCCATATAGTTTTCTTTGTTTGTTTTATTGAGAAAAAAATTGATATATGTCATAAAAAATGAAAAGTTATAGTTGCGCTATATATTAGCACTAAATTTTTGCAATAAATGTGAATTGGTAGTTAATAAATTAAATGTAAATGGTTGTAGGTAAGATGAAATTAAATGTATGTGTCCTCTACCCAATGTTGCTTTACCGACGGTTGCTCTACACACAAATTACTAAACCCATAATTAATGTTGGTTAGTTGTGAATTCAATTGATATAATAAATATGTTAAAACTAATAAATTATATGAATAATTAGCAATGCAAGTTAGGACATACAAAAATCATTTATTTCATTGGCGAAACACAAAACATAGTCTAAGATCTTAAATTTTACTACTACTTGCACCATCGGCATCTTCCACAACTGTGTCTTTTTTGATTATCTTAACTAAGTTCTTAATTGTAATGTTAAGAGCATAGTTTTTTTACTTATCACAAAACACAGATACATTACGAAGTATTAAAGCAGATCCAACCTTAATATCCTTTGCATAACCATCTTCAGAAGACAACACTTTGTAATGAATTGTACCGGACGTTGTGCCTGAAGGATCTTTGAGTGTTACATTCATATCGCCAAGCACATTTGGCTTACAAGAAGTGATTATTGCTACAACTGTCTCAAGTTTACCATTCTTGAGGTAGCTCTCTATATCGCCAAAACACCCACCCCCGATCTCCTCACGATCATTCATAAACTCAAGCGCCTTAACCCATGGACTACTTTGAAAATCATCATCCTCGCTCACATCGTCAAAATTACGTTTCCTAATATACTCTTGTGTGGGATCATCTTTAAAATTACGTAGTTTTCGGATCCTATCTGTTTGAAAAATACCAGCCGGACCGGGAATTCGTATCCTACTCGTCTTTTCTTCAACATTATCCATTTCTTGAGTTTGTGTAAAACTGAGAGGGGTTGAAAGTTGTAGATCAGAGTCGTCTATATCGAGCAAATATTCCCATCCTTGGCTTTCTTGTGAATCCATTTTTAGGTTATTTGAAAATAAACAAGGTTGTGAGTTTTATAAACTTATAGATGAAATCTCATTAAATTATAGTAGGTGGTTACATGATGTAATTAATAAATGTTTGGTGTAACTATTAAATATTTGATCAAGCCATACTGACAAAATGCTCTACTATACTTTGGAAGACATGCAAAGCATACACACCAGAAGAATTTCAAAGAAGAGTTTCTGACCTTCGCGGCTTTAGACTGGAAGCTTACAAAAAACTTAAAGAGGCTGGATTTGAAACATGGTCTAGAGCAATGTGCCCAGCGGATCGCTATAATTACATGATGGTATGTGCTTAATTACACATACCATTTACCTAGGAAAACGTGCTTAAAAGACTAAAAACATACCAAGAATACATTGTATTTGTGTGTTTTGCATTTGTATTGTGCAGGTAACGGATATCTAAGAAAAGGACAAAAACGAAGCCAAAAAGAACAAAACCGAGCACGGGAATGGAAAAGCGTGAAAAAGTCAAAGTCAAAGTCAACCCAAAAAGTCAACAAGTCAAAGCCGAAGCCGAAACCGAAGAAATACTTAATGGGCCAACCCGCACCCATCTAATGGGTCGGGGCAGCCCATTAAGCATTTATATGAAGACTTTCATAAACTTTTAAGTTTAAGAAGCCCTAAGTCTACAAAACCATAAACCGGCCCAACATTAAGCCCATCCCATTTAACAAATCAAGTCCTTTTCACCCTTACACCGTTAGTCCTCAAGGACTAACAATGTCAGTCCAAAAGGACTAACGGTGCAAACATATAACAAAAATAGGGCAAACTCCCGTTTAACCATCCCAAAACAAATTTCCCGCCCAATACACTGTTTATCTTCCCCAAAATAGTACCCTGCAACCCCAGAAAAACCTATCACTATCACCCTCAACCCCACTTCATAAAACAACAAACGCCACCTTGGCAATCTTAAACAACACCATTCGTCAAGGAATGAAGACAAAGAATGGATGGCTATGATTGATGGACTTTGAGAGCAAGCAAGATGGATGGCTTTGATGAGTTTCTGACTTCACTCACACAACTAGCACACCTGCTATCTCACTCACATAACTAGCATATGAAGACCCCAAGACTTTGAAGATTTTAGTATAAATAGGGCACTTTGTAAGCCTTTGGGGATATTTAGTTTTTAAGTAGTTTTTCAGCTTATTGTATTAATAGTTTAGCTTATTTTCAAAGTCTTGTAACTTCTTTTATGAATTAATGAAATTTCAAGTTTTAGCTTAAAATCTGTTTTCCTTAAATTTGTGTTCAAAAGTTATCAAAAGTGTTTTATAAGATCTCATAAGCTCATTTGTACTTGTTATAAGCTGTTCACTCAAGTTTTATGAACTTTTACATAGTTCATAGTGTTTGAGTTACTATTTCATCAAAATCATCAAAGAATCTGTCAAACTCACTTGGAGCATGGTGTATAATGGATGGCCATGGGTTAGTGCTTATGTGGATAAGCTATAGGTTGGTTATAAGCTGATTTGAGTGCTTGAATCATTCACAAAAACTCTGGACCTTTGTAAGTTCTCAAAAGTCATTTTTAGATTAAAAAGTTGAATCTGCTTATTGCTGGCTTACTGTGCTTATTATTGCTTATCTCTGCTTTATATGTCTTATTATTGTGGTTTGATCATGTTTTAATGCTAGTTGTAGTTTAAATCTTGTTGTTTCAAGTTTTGGCAAAATCTGTCTTAAATAGCTTATAAAGTAGCATAGTTGTTAATCTTGTTATTCTGGCTTATTTAGTTGTTAAAAGTTGTTCATTAGGTTTGTATTTAGCTAAAAATTATCTGGTCTTTGAGGTTTTAGTGCTAAATCTTAAGTTATCAAGCTCAAAATCATGAATATAAGTTTAAAGGGGTGTTTGGCAAAGAACAGTACTAACCATTGTTAGTACTGTTTTGACCCATTTAACCTATTTGAGAGATTTGATTACTAATTCAGAGGCCTCTTAATCTATTTTAGGTATTAGTTTAAGTTTAAAAACAAGTTTTAAGGTTTTATGTAGGTATCTTATGAATATGTGTTATTAAAAAGCTCTCATTGTGCTTATTTTAATTCTTGGCTTTGAAATCTTTTAAGTTCATGTTTTCATGTTTATTTTGCTCTCTTAAGTCATATTATTATCTGGTCTCAAAGGTTTATGGTCCATTTCATGTTATGCAAAAGTTTTGAAAAATCTGTCAAACTTGTTCTTCATTTTCAGTCCCAAAACACCCTTTTTGATTCATAGATTTGAACTAGTAAATGGAACCTTATAGACTTGAGCTTCTGAATATAAGCTTATTGGGAGCTTAACTTCATCTGTTTGGGCTTGTTTAACATTTCCAAATTCATTAAGTAGGTTTAAATTAGGTTCAAAGTTTGCTAAAAACTAAAAAGAGTTGTTAAACCCCCAATCTTTGGATTTCTTGATGTTTATGTGTCATGTTTTTAGTGTTGAATCTTGTAGTGTAATAGTTAATCTTATTAGGTTTTGATTTGTAGCTTCTGAAAGTAGCTTTTTGTAGCTTAATCTAGTTTAAAATTAGCTTAAAAATCTGTTTTAGTTAAGTTTTGTAGAAGTTAAGCTAAGTCTGTCACCTTTTTAGCATATTTCTGTGCTTATTTTAGGTTTTTATAAAAAGTCATTTCACAAAAAGTCCTTATTTTTAGCTTATCTAAAAAGTTGTTTAAAAAATTTTGCAAAATAAAAATACTTGGGAAATTTGGAAGTCATGGGTGAGCAAGGCTTGAACCCGTGACATCCACAACTTCTACCAAGCATATTTAACACTCACCTCCTCAACCACTGCCCCTGGGACTTGTCACATGTCATAGTTTGCACAATCAAATATATAACATGGTTTTAGCCCATTTAAGCTATAAGCTCTTTTCTGCTTATTTCGAGCTTATTTCAATAAGCTGTTGAACCCAGCTTATTTTTCTTAGGTTTAGCTTAGTGCAAAGGACTTTTCATAATTTTTTTAGATTTTTCCGAATTAGTTTAATATTTTTAATTAATTTTTTTTATTAAAACTGTTTTTAATTCATATTAAATAAAATAAAAGTCAAAAAAATCTAATTCTTTTTTTAAAAATTTTCTTTTATCATTTAGGACTTATAAAAATTAAATTTTCATTTGTAGGGTTAAAATTTTAGAATTTGGTTTTTTAAAGAACGGGATTTGAATCACGTCATCGTTTTTTGTGTTTTAGCTTTATTTGCTTTCGTTTTTTAGTGTGCCTTTACTTGTTTTAGCATTTTAGTTATAGAAATAGAAAACCTAATCAAATTTGTGATATTCAAGCATTGTTTAACAAACGTTACCTCGATTTTCCATTCACACCTCGTCGGGACACGACCCGGGAAGGTTTTTTAGGATTTTGCTTTGGTCAAAAGTAATTAATCTTTTAAAAAGCCTCACGGAATTCTTATTATTGATATTCTTGAGATTATCCTTTTTATATATTTATTATATATATTATATTTATATATAATACTAAAAGGTGTATTTTAAGGGACCACATGACGTCAAACAGTGTTGAATCGATAAATAATCTAACTAGGCATGTTAGAAAAGCGCCAATAACGCAACTGATGGAGTGGTACAGAGCCCTTCTACAAAAGTGGTATTGTGCTCACCGCGATAAATATAAAGGTATTATATTGTTTTGTTACCTAATTTCTTTAATCAGATGTGTGTAAATGTATTATTAACGAATAATTATTTCAGATTCTGACGCTAATACACTTAGTGACTGGGCTACTCATAAAGTGATGGACCGAATGCAAAAGAGCGCTCATTGGAAGGTACTCGGAATTGAATATGGTAGACTTTACCAGGTGGATGATCGTCGAAGAGTACACCAAGTAGATTTAACTTTTTGTACATGCACTTGTCGTAAATGGCAGCTTTCAGGTATACCCTGTGGCCATGTAATAGCCGTTAGTAGAAAAATGGGATGCACTAATTGTAGTCATTTGACATTAGGATGGTTTAGGAAAACAACACTTTACTCTACTTACCAAGATTTGGTATATCCGGTGGGGGAACCATCATCTTGGGTGAGACCTGATGGCTTGCAAGTTGTTAAGCCACCAAACATGAATTTTCGCACAACTGGCAGACCAAAAAATACATATCATATCAAATCACAAGGGGAGGAACCTATTCAAGTGAGATGTTCAAGGTGCGGTGTACGTGGACACAACAGAACGGCATGCCATGAACCAATTGCAAATTATCAAGTAAGTGAGACAAATTATATATTTTTTAGGGATTAATCATATAACTTTTATTCATAATTCTTATACTAAATTTCATTTTAAATACAAATGCAAAGGACTCAACTCAACCAAGGTTGAAAAGATCAAGACAAACAAGGCAAGAATCCAACATTCATGTTGATTTGGGTGGACATTCACAAGAGTATGAGGCAGCCTATACTAACAATTATGTGAGGTCACAAGAGTATGAGGCAGCCTACACTAACAATTATGTGAGGTCACAAGAGTATGAGGCAGCCTACACTAACAATTATGTGAGGTCACAAGAGTATGAGGCAGCCTACACTAACAATTATGTGAGCACACAAGAGTACGAGGCAGCTTACAATAACATGGATGGTGGTTCACAAGGGTATCGGTCAACCTACAATAACATGAATGGGAGTTCACAAGGGTATGAGGCAGCCTACACCAACTTCAACAGCATGTTTGAGCAAGCTAACATCAATTTTGGTGGACAGTCACAACACCCACTTCTAACAATGCCGTTTACATTTAGTCAATTTAATTTAGGTCAAAACTCACAACAAACATATTCTACATGGGACTCTTCATGGGACCCTATTAATTTGGCTGACCCCTAGATGAATCTATATTGTGATAATGAACAATGTTTTAAGAAAAGGTTATGAATGGTGCATCAAATTATTGTGCATATAATCCATAGCAGATAATGTTTTACACAACAACTTGTAAAGATAAAAACTAAATGCCATTGGGGAAGCATTGTGCCTAATGATATATGGCACAACATATACCGCTACCCAAATGAAACATCTAAGCACCATACATAGTTAAGATAGTTAAACATAATGTCTGGAAAGTATACCAACAGAAAGACATACAAAGTTCAAGGACAGAACATCTTGTGCTTGAAATAAAAGTGAATCAGTTTTTCCCGATATGCAAGTGCAGACTGAAGAGGATCATCAAGAGCCAATGGGATATCGTTTGCTAACCTGTATGTAAAATAGGAAAAAAACACTTGAACTTTTATTAAAAATTGATTATGCCGGATTTTGATTAAAAAATTTTATAAGAGCCTGACCTGTATAAGAACATGCAGAGAAATACACCGCAATCGCCAAATACCCCACCCTGTTTGGGAACTCCATCGGCTACCTTAAAGGAAATCTTATACTTTGCAGGATCAATATTTTTCTTTTCAAATACATCCGTCTCCTTTAGAACCACAGGAATCTTCTCCTCTAAACAATCCCTCATCTGCATATACCACCTACGATATTCCCCACCTTCAGTTCTTTCACTGTCATAGAATGTAACAACTCCCGAACAGATGTGAAACATTGCAAGAGACCAATGGCGCAATGGTTCATTTATTGGAATGAAAACCTACATAAATATATATATACATATGTATAATAAGTTAAAATATACATAAAGATGCAGAAGCTTTATTTTGCGTTTAGACTTTATAGGAAAATGTTCCCGCTCAACATTACTCCATGGTACGGGGTATATATCATTGTTAGCATAAAACAATGGCATAGACCCTTGAAGTAGGAGTGGCAGGAAGTAACTGCTGACCATAGCCCAATCCATATCGGTATGTCGGGTGAGCCACAAGTACGTGACCCAAAGATCAATGTGCTGGATGCAATAAAAAAAGACAAAAATTAAAGTTTCAATAATAACACCTATAATTGTTTGAATATATAATTAATATATGAAGATTTGGGTACCTCATCAAGAAGCCATCCTTTGAGATTATCATCAAGAGCACTCAAACCATTCCAAAAACTACAATCAACAGTAATATCGTTGCACCAAGAGAATTTACAACAACCCTACTCATAAACACCTGGAGCTCATGACTCAAGTAAATTTTATCAATTCTCTTGAACGGGCGTGAAAGATCCTATATAAAAAAATTAGTTATACATGAGAACAAATCCATTTATGATCAAAATTAGGTTTATGAAAAATGTTTTATACCTTAATCCAAGGTTTGACAGACTTGCACTTTTCAATCATAAGTGGGCTCAATACATTCTTTTGATTTGCCAATTGTTCAATGCTAGGAACATTCGAAATTTTAGG
>BQNB010074206.1:17749-31868 GCA_026074375.1 Tanacetum coccineum | reverse complement strand
CTCTATAAAGATACCATGTGCTATGTTAATATCTTTCATGTTATGCCTCGCGTTTCCGCCTTGGCGGGGTGTGACAATGTCCATAAGTGAAAACAAGTAATGTATCTCACCGCAAGATATGTAAATGATTATGTAGCGAGTTTGTAATGAGTATGTAAACGAGTTTGTAAATGAGTGTATAAACGATTTTGTAAACTTGTGTAAACGAGTACGTGGACAAGTTATGAAATCAAGAATGTAAACCAGTAAGTAAACAAGTTGTAAATCCATAATGTAAACAAGTTTGTAAACGAGCATGTTTCTCACCCCAAAAGTTATAAAGTATGTATAAAACGAGTAAAACATGGGGCTATAAACTCACATTTAGTGAAAGTAATGATTATCCCAAAATCAACAAGGTAATTGTCACAAACGATCCAGAATGCAACATAATTAATTATAGGTCATATAAGTACGATGTATTTAATATAAATACGACATCATAAGTTATAGAGTTATATCATCACCTAATAGTTTTTGTTTAGTATGCAAGTGTTAAATCAACGTTTGAAAATAAGTGACCAAGTATGTACTTCCGAAATTATTTTCTTATAACTTAGGAAATCATTTAAAATCATTTCGCTTGATTTAGTATTTTTATTTTTCACATAATGATGTTGTATATATGGTTTAATTGTTTTGCAAAATAATATTTATAAAGTTCAAAACATGTATAAATATTATATAAGTAATACTACAATATTTCTTAAGGTTTTTATAGCCCAAACAGACCCGAAAACACTCGTAAACCCATTTTTATATTTTTAACAGGCCACATGTAGTTTTTATAAAAATAGTGCACAAGAGTAAAATAGTGCGTAGAATCTTTATAAATTCATAACTTTCGCTTTTTAACTCCGTTTTTAACGTTCTTTATATGTACGAAATCGTGACGAGATAATCTAACGAAATATTATATATAAATTTTTTATAATGTTCTGTACATGAACAGTAACAATAATCTGTTATCTATAAAAATACTTTTTATAAATTTAATTATTGAAATCTTGTAAAAATCGTAACTTCTTCGTTTTAATTCCGTTTTTAATGTTCCTTATATCCACGAAATCGTGTTGAGATGTTCTACCAAAATAAAATGTTCATATATTTATATCAATTTCGAAACAATAGGAGTTTTTATAAAACTACGTTTATAAAAACACTTTTACGTATTTAATTATCGTAATCTCGAAAAATTTATAATTTCTTCGTTATAGCTTCGTTTTTTGAGTTTTTTATATGCTTGAAATCCTCATAAAATATACTAATTGAATCTGAGGTTTGTATATTTTATAAAAGTTCAAATTCTAACAGTAGGTATAAAATGTTTGTGTAATAAATATAATTTAATACTTGTTTTATAAATTATAACATGATAAAATTATTTCAAGTCTCCCAAACTAATTAATACCACAAATCTTGCATACTTTAGGTCCTCTTAATGTATGTCCATCATTTTTGTCCAATATGTCCCAACAGTATGTCCAAAATAATTATTTATCTCAACAATAATCATATAATTAATCCAACACTTGTAATATATATAATAAAATATGTTCTTGCTTTCTAATCATATTTGTACCATGAACATATGTTTACTTGAATATGTATAGTCTTGTATTATTTATAAGCTTTATAATATAATTGCTAGGTGGTGAACAAACAAGATAACAAATATGTAAGTATGTAAATGAATGAAGTAATTATAAAAGTGTAGAGATTATAATGGACCTTATGTGAATGAATGAAGAAGTGAACTCTAAATCAAAACCCTAGTTTCTTCAACCCGAAATCCTTTTTATAAACCCTTGATTAAACAAAACCCTATCTTTAAAATACCCTTAAAACGCCTTATATAATAACCTTAACAATATTTGTATAATTGTGTTCTTGGTAAAATGAAAACTATAAAACCCTTTGTATAATGATTTTGAGCCATGGGTTTCAAAGAGGAACCAGAGAGAATTTGTTTGATTATTTGCTAGTTGTAAGTGTGTGAAATAAGTCTTACTATGATGTCCTATTTATAGTGGAAGTATTAAGCTAAACAACTAGCAAAACCGTAGATCAAGAGTGGTAATGGTACAAAGTGTAAGACCTCTCCTCCTTCCTAAGAGGAGGGTACGGTTTGGGTACAAGGAGAGGATAAGAGATTAGATAATTTATGGAGAAATGGGTTTTTAAGGTTTACATAATGGGTATTAACAAGATGAAGTGACCTTAGTGGAGGTTTAGTGTATTTATTTGTTTGATTTGTTGTAGAACCGGCACTATGGAGTTTGTAAGTGTAAAAATGATTGAATTTTTGGGTATTAGGTATAAAAATGGGTATTTGTTGAAGTATAGATAGGTATTGGTGCTTCTATGTATGCAAAAATGTATTTTATTGCAAAACTTAAACGTCTTATGTAACCGATAAAAATAAAAAGTGAAAATTCATAAATAATTATATAACACTTGCTTGACGTAAACTTTTATTTGTTTGATGTCCGATTACGTTGAATGTTAATTTTTAGTTTACGCGATTTAACTAAACATTGAAAATTAAAACTGAACGCGTAAAAGTTTAAAATAATTAGTTGAATATTTATTGACGTAAAATGACGTGAAAATACGGATTGTTACAAAAGGGGTACCAAAACGATCTAAACTTTGAATTTCCATGCAAGGTTGTCTAGATATTTATTTAAGTGTATGCATATGCATGCAATGCATAGGTAACATTTACGTAACCCGTAAAAATTAAAAACGCGTCACGTCTAAAATAAAAATAAAATAAAATGAAAATATGTCTGATAAGTCGAAACGTTTTAGTCGTGAAAAGACTACGCTTGTTCAAAAGTCAGAACGCGTCCAATGATGCGTTTCAGTTATACGCGGGATAACTTCCTGGTTTCACATAACTTAATTCACACAACCGTAAAAGGAAAAATAGTACGTAAAATCACAAAAATAAAAATTTGAAAACTGCCAGTTGTCACATACCATTCACAAGACACATCGGTTCACAGAAAAAAACATACACAGAAAACAGAAAAAACAAATCAGAGAAATAAGATAATTTATAGCAACATCGAGATCGTTTCTTCATCTTTGCAATTAGGTCATTTATTTTTAAACGCGGCTTTACTTGCGACCCTTTAAGACCTGCACACTTGACAAACACAAACCAAACTATACAAAAACAACTTTTACCTATCCACAAAACAACCTTTCAACTTATTTCCAGAATTAGACTTATACTTTTAATACTTCCTTGTCTGTCAATCGTGAAACATATAACACCCCGTGTTTTAGGGTCATTGACGTCGTCGATAAATTCACTATGTACTTTTAGTATTGTACGCTTTTGCTTTTAAACCGTAAACGTTAAGTTAAATCGCGTACGCCAAAAATTATCGTTCAATGTAAACGGACATCAAACAATTAAATGTTTACATCAAGCAAGTATTAAATAATTATTTTGAGAATAATTATGGTCTTTGTTTATTTTATTTTTATCGTTTGCGTAAAGTGTTTACGTTTCGCGATAAATTAAGTTTAGGCATACCCGGAACCACCAAAACTTTTCTACGCTTCAACAAATACCCACTTTTATACCCAATACATAAAAATTACATAATATTATCATACATATCATGCCTTGGCCGGATTTCATGTGATTGACCAAGAAAATCTAACAAAAATTTCCAACTTACATTTGTACATACATTAATTAACTCATTAAGACCTATGTCTCTTTGACCAAGACCAACCTTTCTTGACTAAGACCACCCATAAAACCCTCAAATGGTTCCCTTGACTAGTCATGAAGGTATATAATACTTGTAAAAGAGAAATTACACACACACTCTTCTTTTTGCAAGGTGAAAAATCAAATAAACACTCCCTTTGTCACCCTTGAAGCCCACGGCTCAAAACCATCCAAAGAAATAAACCATACAAAAATTTATACAACCTATACAAGCCATTACACATCCATCCTAAGATATACTAAGGCATTTGCAAGCATTGGTTATCCATTTTCAAGTATTAATCAAGAAAAGAAAAGTTAGGGTTTTCACTTGGAAAACTAGGGTTCCTATTGTGCAAGCTTTGGTTTTAAATCTAAACAAGGGTTTAGATTGTGTTAGTCATCATCTTCATTCATAATAAGGTTATCTAGAACTCTTTATGTTCTTACAATTATCATTATATGCATATGTTATTTCTTTATAGCTTGAATCACCATTTAGGATTTTGAACATGTAAAAAGGAGTTTTTACTTGTTGTCATTATATTGTACACTTTTATGTATCTTATGATGTTAATGACATCATGTTAAAATGGACACATAAGTGATTTACACTCTTGGTTAAGCATAAAAATGATTATGTATTAATTAGGGTTTATAAAGTTACCTAATATGTTACAAGTAAAAGAAAGGCAAATGACATATTAATGTTGATTATGGACTTTTAATCATGTTACTTGAACACTAAAATAAAGTCATGTTGGAAGAAATACACTTGTACACTCATGGTTTATATGTAAAAAAAAGAGTTATGTATAAACTAGTGATTTAATGGTTACGTATGAAAGTTAAGGGTTAAAAGTGTTAATATGGACTTGGTAAATTTGGACACAAATGGACAATTATGGACTAATGGACTCTTATTATACGTAACACTTATGACATATATGAAATATAAGACTTATGGTAAAGTTATAAAGTGTAAAGTATGAAAACAAAGTTAAATAAGGACTTAAGAAAGTCATTCAAACTTTCTGCCAAAAAGTTGTATAAAAATATATTTACTTTATATTTTTATAAAATACTACATCTCAAGACGAATCCGGACATGTAAGAAACTTGATAAACGGTTTGATAACGAAAAAGTTACGGCAAAAACAAGTTATACGATAAATAAACGGATTTGTAAAAGAATTTTTATAAAAACTTTTTACAAAAATTATTCAAACAGCAAGTTTGGTATTTTTAACAAATTATACATATTTTTAGGATTCCAAAATGATAAGAATCGTAATTTTTCAATTAATAACGAATGAGTTATGAATTTCGCGAGTTTTCGACAATTAATACTTTTATAAAACAATTTTTATAAAAGTTACTATTCATGACAGGAACTTTTATTTTTTTAAACCTCATAAAATGATAGAACTTTCAAAAACGAGAACGTGATCGAAAGAATCGATAAAAACGGAGCTATAACGAATAAAATACGACGTTTACGGGTTTTACGATAACTAAAACTATAAAAATAACTTTATAACTGGTGTGAACAGTAAAAAGTACTGTTCATCAGAGGACGCCTACCTAGGAATAACTATAATTACAATATTCAGATATTATAAATGTTTTAACAATTATAAATATGTTTTTTTTCAACTCAAAACAATTAGATGTGATTAGCTAAATATACTATGCAAGGTAGAGAATACTCAATGTGATTAGTACGTTATAACGAACCTTTAAATAAATAGGTAGCATTCTACGATTTGCGTGACAGCATTAATTTTGTGATACACTTGGCATTTGCTCACTCAAGGTGAGTTCATAGCCCCACGTTTTACATGTTTTACATATATTTTTGGGGTGAGAACATGCTTGGTTACAAATTTATTTATATGGTTGATAACAAATTGATTTACATACTCTTTTATATATCTCTAGGCGATGAATACACTACTACTTGGTTTACTTCTTTTAGACGTAAACACATAACTAGACTTTTTAACCTCGAAATAATTACGGAATTAGCTTAAGTGGAGTGGAGTGTTAATACCTGAGGGTAAGCCGAGTGTTTATGAGATAGATCTATTGGGGGGTTGACTACTCCCGTTCGGTGATTAGCTATCACTAGTTCGAGATTCGAACTAACGAACGTATATAACATTGACGGATCACAACACACAACACGACATACTGATGAATCTGAACCTTACGGTTGCCTTGAATAAAGTGGCATACTTATAATGAGTCTACGTAGCAGTTCCATGAACTTAGAGTAATCGTAATCATTGTTTTATACTCATATGAATATTTACGTTGCCTTGAATAAAGTGGCAAATCAAACTTGGAAACATTTTGAGATATTGTGCTCATTACAATATATACTTGAAACATTTTGGGATATTGTGCTCATTACAATATATACTTGAAACATTTTGGGATATTGTATCCCAATTACATATATACTTAAACATTTTGGTTATTGTAGCCTCATATATAATATAACTTTGAAAACATTTTGGGAATTGTTGCTCATTACAATATAAACTTGAAACATTTTGGGATATTGTGCTCATTAATCAACATATACATAGAACCATTGTTAAGGATTATATATATTTTAAGGAAACCTATATAGTAGGTTTATGCGTTGCAAGTCTTGTATGGGCGAAACTTGGAACACAGTAAACCTATATATATAGTTTTTGGGATTTATAGTTATTTGTACAAAAACCTATGAACTCACCAACTTTAATGTTGACACTTTTAAGCATGTTTTTCTCAGGTTATAGTTTTGGGATTTACAGTTATTTATACAAAAACCTATGAACTCACCAACTTTAATGTTGACACTTTTAAGCATGTTTCTCTCAGGTGAATTATATGCTTGGCCTATATGATGTGCATTGGAGTCTAAACAATACAAGAATACTTTTCAAATGACACTTAGAGGTCGTTCTCTTATGACGTGTGCAATGGTATTATGAAGTAACGCTCCCGAATCCTTATTCCGCTGCGACCCAATTTTAGGGGTGTTACAGATTGGTAATCAGAGCCAAGGTTAAAGAGAACTAGGTTGCGTGTCTTACCTAGACTATGACCACTTTTAACGATCACATTTTAAAAAGATTTTTACGGGACATACATGATATACATGCAATATGATAACGATGTGAAGTTAGATAAACGTAAAAGGTTCAAGTATTGTCCATTGTCGAGTAAATTTATTAACTAGGTTGAGACGTGTAACAATTTATGACTGAATCTCAAGACAATTCTTGTTTGATGAGATGCGAAATTAAGCCATGACAGGTTGTTACACAACTCAAGATGCTTGATAAATTCCCTCGAGGATGGTTAGGACTCATGAGGCATTATGTGAAACAATTACGCGTAATTATAGTGGTAAAACCATTATAGGAATATTTATCTGATATGTGCAGACACACTACTTGCTTACTTGCGGACGTGACTTAGGTGTGTATATATATATATATATATATATATATATATATATATATGTATATATATATGTGTGTGTGTGTGTGTGTGTGTGTGTGTAAATATATATATACTTACCATACCTTGTGTATTCTACAATTATTTATATAAGGGTTATTTATATAAATACTAGAGCATTCCATTAGGCAAGGTAGTACTATAAGCTCATAGTTTCTAAATGATACCTAAACATTAAGTTATCAAATATGATATCTTACCATCAACCATTTATGCCATGAGCGCACATTCATATTGACCATACATCACTTCACACCATTCTATTTCAGGGCATGAGTTTTGGGAATTAAACTAATATTATATTTTTGGGATTTTTAAGGAAATGGCACCAAAAAGAGCCACAAGGTCAACACCAGTTACGGAAAATCCTACCACCACCACTGTCACCAATGCCCAACTTCAGGAATTGATTGACCAAGGTGTTACTGCTGTACTGGCAGCACGTAATGCAAACAGGAATGGCGATGACAGCCATACTTTGGGAACGGGTGCCAGAAGGACCGAACGCATTGCTCGAGAATGCACTTACCAAGACTTCATGAAGTGCCAACCTCTGTATTTCAAAGGCACTGAGGGAGTGGTCGAACTAACCCAATGGTTTGAAAGGATGGAGACTGTATTCCGCATAAGCAACTGCTCTGTGGAAAATCAGATCAAGTTCTCCACTTGTACTCTTTTGGCAGGAGCTCTGACGTGGTGGAATTCCCACGTTAGAATTGTTGGTCATGATGTTGCGTATGCAATGACCTGGACAGATCTGAGAAAGAAAATGACTGACAAGTACTGTCCGAGGAACGAGATGAAGAAGCTCGAGGCTGAGTTGTGGAATTTGAAAGTAAAAGGTACCGATGTGACAGGGTACAACCAACGTTTCCAGGAACTAGCACTACTATGTGTTAGAATGCTTCCTGAGGAGTCTGACAAGGTTGAAAGGTATGTCGGTGGTTTGCCCGACATGATTCACGGAAATGTGGTGGCGTCAAAACCAAAAACCATGCAGGAAGCTACTGAAATGGCAACAGAGTTGATGGATAAGAAAATCAGCACTTTTGCTGAACGTCAAGCTGAGAACAAGAGGAAACTTGATAACAACAACCAAGCTCAACAACAACTTCCCAAGAGGCAGAATGTGGCTCAAGTTTATGCCGTTGGGACTGGTGAAAGGAAGGAGTATGCCGGAACTCTACCATTATGCAACAAGTGCAAATTTCACCACAATGGCCCGTGCACTGTAAAATGCGCAAACTGCAAGAGGGTCGGTCATTTGACCCGAGACTGTTGGAGTTCTGCTGCTACTAACAATCAAAGAACCCTCACTTGTTATGAATGTGGGAATCAAGGGCACTACAAGAGTGATTGCCCGAAATTGAAGAACCGAAATCATGGAAACCAAGCTGGAGGTACTGGAACACATGGAATGGTGCTTGCCTTAGGAGGAGGAGAAACCGATCAAGACCCTAACAACATTGAAGATGAGATCGAAGATTAAAAGAGAAAGTTGTCTCGCTTTGCCTAATAAATCCTAAGTTGGAACTATCTTAAACTTTATCTCCTTGGGAGTTCTCGTTGTATTTCTTTTAAATTTCTGTTGTACGAACGATTTCAAATTACCTATCAAATCAATGTGTTGTGAAAATTTCGTCAACTTTACTTTAACTTCCTATTTTGCAAGTCAAATTATAACACTATTTTGACGAAAATGAGCATCGCATCGTTAGCCCTCAAATATACATAGCCTGATCAACTATGTATAATTCAGGAAAGGACCATGTCATGCTGAGAGTAGTCACCCTAAAACCTGTCATCAAGAAACAACTTTCTAGTTATATCAAAGCTGTATGCACATTCATAGAACATATTTATCACAAAGAACCAAACTAATAATCATAATAACCGAGTAAACTCTTGCACCATCTTAAAATAAAGCCGATGTCATCTTACACCAAATCCTAAGCCAAGAAGCCAAGACACATCACTGACAAATCCACTATTAAACTTACTCGCTAAAGGAGTTACGCCGATGTGAGACATAAGCTAGTAGAATTTCAAGTTGTCCACCGAGTTATGCTTAAGGTATCACCTTAGAAAGGAGAAGTACGCTTTGGCAAACGGGGGAAGCTAAACCCCAGGTATGTTAGACCATCCAAGGTGATGGAAAAGGTTGGATCTGTTGCTTACAAAGCTTGAGTTTCCTCAAGAGCTGAGCAAGGTTCACAATATGTTTCACGTATCCAACTTGAAGAAGTGCTACGCCGACGAACCATTAGCCGTGCTGTTGGATGGACTTCATCTTGATGACAAGCTTCATTTTGTTGAGGAACCATTAGAAATAGTGGGCCGTGAAGTTAAACGGTTGAAGCGAAGTCGGATCCCATTAGTCAAAGTTCGATGGAACTCCAAGAGCTGGTACGGAGTTCACATGCGGAACGTGAAGGACCATTTAGAAGAATTACCAACCTCTTCACCAAGGGACCGCATCGTCGTCAGTGTTGCATCGTGAGTTGAGGACAAAGGCTCATTTAAAGGGGGATGTCTTTTAACACCTATGTTTTCAAGTCATTGACGACATCAATAATTCACAATGTACCCTTTTTGAATTGTGTGTTTGCTGAAATCATAAATATTAAGCTAAATCGGTAAGTAAAACATTAGCGTTCATTGTAACGGGAATCAAACACATTAAATGTTTACATCATCAAGGGTTATATAATTATTTTGTGAATAATATTATACTGTGTTAATTTTTATTTTTATCGATACAGTTAAAGTGTATTAAGTTTCAGCGATTATTTTGCGTTTGACATCCCGGAACCACCAAAACTTTTCTACGCTTCAACAAATACCCACTTTTATACCCAATACATAAAAGTTGGAAAAATATATCATGTATATCATATCTATGCCGAAATTATGGCAAAGATATAATGAAAATCATCCATTTTGGTCAAACATGCACCATACTTCTTCATGACACACCATACCTTGTCTTTTGACTAAAGACCATAACTATGTGGCCATACTAAGACTAAGAGACCACCCTTGCTCCTTACTTTGACTCCTAGACCATACCTTGCACAATCCTTTGCATCTATAAATAAGATGATATTACAATATTATACAATAACACTTAGTAAATTTTCAAAATCTTTCTCTCCCCATCTCTATAATGCTACGGCATTGTTCAAGCACTCTACCAAATCCATAGCAATTTTTATACAACCCATACACTCCTATACACATCTATCCTAAGGCGTTCTAAGGTGTTTTCATCCATTGAATCACCATTTACAAGTATTAATCAAGAAAAACAAGATTAGGGTTTTCTTGAGAAAACTAGGGTTTCTTAAGTGCAAGCTTTGGTTTTAAGGCTAAACACGGGTTTAGCATTTGTTTCTCATCATCATCATACATCATAAGGTCTATTTTAAACCTTTATGCTTTCATGTTATGAGTTTTTATATATATGATGTGCTATATAGTGAAATCACCATTAGGAATACTTTTGAACATGAAAAATATAATTTTTCTTGTGAATATGATTTTGTACACTTTCTCACATACTATGATGATGGTAATATCATGAAATAAAGGGATTTTTAAGTCTTGTTACAATTCTTGGTTTAAGTATTAAAAAGTTCATATGATAAACTTGTAATTAAAAGGTAAGTAAGTAAAGTTATGATGTTAAGTGTTATCATGGCATTTTGATAACCTTGATAACTTGGACACATGAGGACTTATGGAAAGTAATGCTAATATAAGGATGTAATTATATATATGATATATGAGACTTGTGGTAAAATACAAAAGTGGTAAAGTATAAAGAAAAGAGCAAAATTGGAATCAACAAACTCAAGAAAACATTCTGTCCATAAATTCGATATTTTTACATTCATTTTATATTTTTATAAGATAATACATTTCACGACGATTCCGAAAAGGTAAGAAACTTGTTAAACGGATTAATTACGAAAAAGTTACGTTAAAAACGAGTTATACGTTAATAAACGAAGTCGTAAGTAAATTTTTATAAAAACATTTTTATAAAAATTATAAACAGGCAAGTTGTTGATATTTTTAACATATAATACATATTTTTAGTGATTCCAAAATGATATGAATCGTAATTTTTCAATTAATATCGATTAAGGTTATGAATTTCGCGAGTTTACGACAATTAAAACTTTTATAAAACTATTTTTATAAAAGTTACTATTCATGACAGAAAGTTATATTTTTGTAAACCTCATAAAATTATAGAACTTTCAAAAACGAGAACGTCCTCGAAAGAATCGTTAAAAACGGAGCTATAACGAATAAAATACGACATTTACGGGTTTTACGACGACGAAT
Source organism: Tanacetum coccineum (assembly GCA_026074375.1). Classification (NCBI taxonomy): domain Eukaryota; kingdom Viridiplantae; phylum Streptophyta; class Magnoliopsida; order Asterales; family Asteraceae; genus Tanacetum; species Tanacetum coccineum. The sequence continues at coordinate 20,224 of BQNB010074206.1, read as the reverse complement.
ACGATTTTTATAAAACTCAGTGATGTTGCATGATGAACTGTAAAATTTACTGTTCACCAGAGGGTCAAAATATGGAAAATGTAAATTAGATAACTCGTCCTATTCGAAAAGATGGACATATGAAACGCGTGAATCGGGTTTAAACGCGAAAGTTACGCCGTGTTTACTAAAACGGGAAATATAACGTTTAAGTTATTAAAACACATATTGTACCAAAAATTCTTTTGTTGGTGATTGAGCTAGATAGAATATCATTGGTGTGGTTTCAAGTTACTATATTACTAGGAGTTTCATAATGAGGCCTTCTTCGGATGGCAGTTTCGAAGAGTTGTTGGATTTTCAATTTAAAGTGTACCTTACTACTCGAACGTAATCGTCATGCCTCTTCTAATTATGATAGCTCCGAACGATAGTACGATTAATCTATAGGATTTCATGCAATGTTATCAATTAAAGTATCGGTACTTATTCGACCTATGATAATTTAGGTTGCATTCGATCTTTTACGTGACGCTTTATCGGCGATATTTGGATTATCAGAATATCAAGTGAGTTCATAGGCCCACGTTTTACATGATTTGTTTTATAAGTGTTGGTGGAGAACTTGCTTGTTTACAATGCATTTACTTGGTTGAAGTCAAATTGAATTATGCTTTCTTTACTTGTAATGCGATGAGAACAATACTTGTTTACTTTTTGGACGTAAACACATACTTGACTTTTAGAATAATACGGATTAGCTTAGGTTTCATGAACTGTAAATCACTTGTGGGCTTTTAGGATTTAAGGCTTTTTAGCTTATAAGGTTTAATGATAAGGGCTTAATGGGCTGGCCCGGCCTATTAAATGGGTGCGGGTTGGCCCATTTAAGATGAACACGTCTTCGGCTTTGACTTTTCACGCTCTTTCCAATATCGTGCTTGGTTTTGTCCGTTTTGTCTTGATTTTTGTCCTTTTCTGAACATCCGTTACCTGCACATCATAAATCACAAAACACACAAATACAATGCATTTGTGATATATTTTGGTCATTTTAGGCTCGTTTTTATAGGTAAAAGGTATGTGTAATTAAACACATACCAAAATCTCTCATACTAAGCTATTGCCGTGTCCTCACGCAATGACATAAATACATGCTTAAAACTAAAAACTTCAACCCCCTTAGACTAATTACCTCGAAAAGTAGCTATGTGTTCATCTAAGGGGATTAAGAAATCACTAGTTTTGAAAAGCTCCCCGTTTTACAATTTTTATGCATTTATTATTATCATTCATACATATCATAACTTTAAAGATCATGGAACAAGAAAAACTAAAAGGATAAATTCATCGTCCTTGATTTTTCACCCGCCCCAATCTAAGCTTAAAAACAAAATCATTATTAAATACTAGTTAAGATGCTAACACTACTCATAAATGTTAATTGTGTACGCATAGCTACTTTCTGCTCCCTTATTCCTAAATCCTCTAAAGATTTTATTTATTTTTGGTGACAAATAAATTTAATGCTTATTCACATAAAGTAAACCCGGTTTAGACCATAACTAGTTTGAAATCCTTTCGTAAAGAGACGATATGGTGAGAATAAGGTCCACATTAAGGTTCTAATTTCGCATGATTTAGGGGTTATCCTTTTATTTCATCCGAAACAACTCAACTACGAGTCCAGAGACGGAGGCTTTATTTAGATAACCCTAGAGTCGAAATTTGGCTTTATTATTATTATTTTTATTATAGCAACATTATTAAACCTCGGTCCTTTAAACAACTGCCACATCGGTATGCGAGCCAACCATGGTCCAGGAGTCTTATTTCGACCTTGGTGATTTCCTCGACCTTTTAGAAGGCTGCAACATCGGCAGCGAACCGACTAGATACAACAAACTTTTATCAGTCTCGGATTATTATTACTATGTGCCTTATTTAGAAGACTGCTACAATGGCAGCGAACCGACCAGAGACAGTAAACTTTTATCAGCCTACAGTTCTTATTATTATTATTATTACCTCCACCCTTTAAACGACTGTCACATCGGTATGCGAGCCGAACATGATCCAGAAGTCTTATTTCGGCTTTGGTTTATCATATTATTATTATTATTATTATAGCTAAATTTCAAATCCCGTGGTCTTTTAACTACCTAGACAACGGTAGCGAGCTGTCAGGAATCGATAGCCTATTTCCCCACAACACTGACAAAACCTCGATGTGTACCTTATTTTCACTAGAAGGAATCTCTACGAAGTGATTTCAACTAAGAATCACAAAAACCAAAGAAACTTTATTTATTCAACAATTATATAACGTTTATTAAGCAGATGGGAGCAGAAAGCCACAATTAACCTCTATGAGCTCTAAAGAGATCCAACTACTCTACGCTTAGCATTTAACTTATATTCAACTCTATCATTTCTCATTCTTCGCAAATTTAAAATCTTTAATAAAAAGATCCGCGAATGCTTAGTCTAATAAAA
>BQNB010074206.1:0-16733 GCA_026074375.1 Tanacetum coccineum | reverse complement strand
GACATGATCACCTACACTAAATTCTAAAGGTTTCCTTCTCTTGTCTGCATAGCTTTTCTAACGATCACGTGCAGCCTTAAGCTGATCCTTGATCTGTGAGATATTCTTAGTAGTTTCTCGCATGATTTTAGGTCTTATTAGTTGTCCTTCTCTAACTTCTGACCATAGGATTGGTGAATGGCACTTTCTCCCATATAATGCTTCAAACGGTGCACACCTAATACTAGAATGATAGTTATTGTTGTATGAGAATTCACCAATGGAAGATGAACATCCTAACTTCCCTCGAAGTCAAGGACGCACGCTCTGAGCATGTCCTTTAAAGTTTGAATAGTACGCTCGCTCTGACCATCGGTCTGTGGATGGTAAGCCGTAGTCATGTCCAATTGAGTTCCTAATGCCTCTTGCATTGACTGCCAAAACCTTGACGTAAAGCGACCATCGCGGTCAGATATTATCGAGATTGGCACACCGTGCCTTGCTACGATTTCATTGAGGTAGACTCTAGCTAGTTTATCCATCTTATAGTCCTCACGCATAGGTAGGAAATGAGTTGACTTAGTCAATCGGTCCACAATGACCCAGATTGAATCATGCCTACTACTGGTCTTTGGCAATCTCGTGACAAAATCCATGGCTATTCTCTCCCATTTCCACTTGGGGATCTCAAGTTACTGTAGTAAGCCGGATGGCCTAAAATGTTAAGCCTTAATCTTTGAACAAGTCAAGCACTTGCTAACATACAAGGCTATATCCTTTTTCATTCCTGGTCACCAGTACATATCCCTAATGTCATAGTACATCTTATATGCTCTTGGGTGTACTAAGTACTTCGACTTATGAGCTTTGTCCATTATTAGGGTCCTCACATCACCCATCAAAGGAACCCATATTCGATCTAGATAATACAATGCTCCATCACTCCTACGTTCCATATGCTTGTCAAGCCCTCGCAGCATTTCTGCTGGTGAATTGACAGCCTCAGATGTTTCCTTTTGAGCCGCTAGTATCCTATTCTTGATACTCGACTGAATGGTCATGTTCATTGCTCGAACTCTCTTAGGCTTAATTCTATCCTTTCTACTTATTGCATCGGCTACTACGTTCGCCTTACCAGGATGGTAGCGAATTTCGCAGTCATAGTCGCTGAAAAGCTCTATCCAGCGACATTGATGCATGTTTAGTTCTTTCTGATTAAAGATATGATGAAGACTCTTGTGGTCGGTATATATGACGCTCTTTGTCCCGTACAAGTAGTGTCTCCAAATCTTAAGAGCAAATACAACCGCACCCAATTCCAAATCATGGGTGGTGTAATTCTTCTTGTGGATCTTCAACTATCTTGAGGCATATGCAATCATCTTTCCTCTTTGCATCAGCACGCACCCTACGCCTTGGCATGACGCATCACAGTACACCACAAAGTCTTCTGACCCATCAGAGAGAGCTAGAACAGGTGCATTACATAACTTATCCTTCAAGGTTTGAAATGCTCTCTCCTGTTCCTCACCCCAATCACACATCTTGCTCTTCTAAGTCAAGATCGTAAGTGATTTGGCAATCTTAGAGAAATTCTTGATGAATCGCCAATAATATCCTGCTAAACCTAAGAACGAACGGACTTCTGATGGAGTTCTAGGGGCTTCCCAATTCTTAACAGCTTCAATCTTGCTGGGGTATACATGAATGCCATCACCGTTAATCACATTCCTAAGGAACTGTACCTCTTGCAACCAGAAGTCACACTTAGAGAATTTTGCGTACAATTTCTCCTTCTTGAGCAGTTATAAGATTAACCCTAGATGTGTCTCGTGTTCCTCCTTCTTCTTAGAGTAAATCAAAATGTCATCTATGAACACAAACTTGTCTAGGTAAGGTCTACACACTCAGTTCATCAAGTCCATGAATACCGCTGGTGCATTCGTCAAACTAAAGGCCATAACTGTGAACTCAAAATGTCCATATCGAGTTCTAAATGCAGTCTTTGGAGTGCCGTCCTTGTGCACTCTCAACTGATGGTATCCGGACCGAAGGGCTATCTTAGAGAAATACTGTGATCCTTGCAGCTGATCAAATATGTCGTCTATCATAGGGAGGGGATAACGGTTCTTGATAGTCAACTTATTCAATTCTCTATAGTCGATACACATCCTAAATGAACCATCCTTCTTCTTGACTGATGTGTCGTTGTGTGGTGTTTATTTATGACAGTTCAAGTTTTAAATTTATATTTTGCCGACTTAACCAAAAACAACACTTTAACAAGCAGTGTACCCGGTCGGTGGTAGATTCTTGGTAAGAAGGGTGTCGAACACTTAAAGCGAGGTTAAATCTCTCAATTTATTAAAATTTTGTTTATCTAATCTAAGCTAATTCTAATCTAAGTCAAACCTATGTTAATCCGATATTAGTTATAATCCTAGTTCTAACAGGTAAAGTGGGTTTTCAGCCTGAGAGACTGGCACGGGTTTAGGGGTGACTACAATCAATTCAAGACACTTTAACCCACGTAAGCAAATCAACAGAAGATAAAAGAGCGGTCAAGCCTTATGATAGAAAACTGTATTAACCATCATTAATCCTATTAGAAGTTGGTTTGTTTATTCAGTGCTATGATTACTTATCTCAAAGTGATATATCATTTTTAGACTTAGGCGGGACTTTGTCCTAAGACCTAGACACGTTAATTCTGTCACAATTAATTAAACATTCACATAAAGCTCCTTATTTACTGATTATAATCTATCAGAGGATTAAAGCAATGGTGATGCTTGTTAAACCCTAGCTCGATATAGACTTTACCCCACTTAACTGCATAATGGTAATTGTATACTCTAGTAGTCCACTGTCAAAACTATCTAATGGAATCAGAACATTACTTGTTGAATTATCTAGATTCACCTACTAGTCAACATGTTTGGTATCTTTCTTAATTACTCTCGGGATTATATTATATTTTATATTATATTTTACGTGTGTATAAACTGCTCAATCAGTGATCCTATGATTCTAGATGTATAAATCACTATATGGAGAGCTATCCCGACATCTAGATTACTTGGTCCATATCACTAGATCTATTTGAATGATAGGTCGCATACAAAAGTACGTAAACAAGTATGAATTGATAAACATAAACAAGCATTCAACGATAAATTAAACAATCGAGATATAAACAAAACCAAACATTCAGATATTCATAATAATGGCTAATACCCGAAGGTATTAGCCTTCAAACATCATAATTAATACAAGAGTAATTGTTTTAGCCAAGGTAAACTAACCGAGTTAACGAATGATACCAAAAACTAAACGATTACAAAAGTATAAGAAATTACACGTTATCTTCTATGGATTGGAATACGTTGCAAGACCTCTTCTGCTCTTTTTCTCCTCTGAAAATCGACTTTTGTAGTTTAGGTATCGAGAATATGATTTAGCACACCTAAAACTCATTTTTGAGTTTTCTATTTATACTGTCTGGCAGTCGGTTCGATACGGCGTATCCAAGGGATTGGATACAGCATATTAGAGTTTCTTGGAGTAGGGACCACGTTTGATATCTTCCAGAATCTTCACATACTATATCTTTAATACGGCGTATTGATCTTCTCTAGATACGGTGTATTGAGCTTGTTTCCTTTGTGGTCTTTTGGTGAGTGCAGGCACGGATACGCCGTATCTTCCTTGATGGATACGGCGTATTGGTTGTCAGAATCATTAATCTTCAAAATATCTTCATTTAAGCTCCAGAATACGCGCCTTTTGCTAATATTCACCAAGTACTCCATAATTACTGCAATTCTCAAATATAAACGATTAAGTAACAATTCTTTGCAATAATGATACAAAATGGGTTAAATACATGGGATAAATGATGCTATAAAATACACGTTATTTGATGTCATCATTACCGAATAATACTGGTGCTCCCCATGGTGATGAACTTGGTTGAGTGAAACCCTTGTCTTGGAGTTCTTTGAGTTGACTAGACAACTCCTCCATTTTAGAGGGCGCCAAACGATAGGGAGGCTTCGCAACCGGCATTGCTCCAGGGATTAAGTCAACACGAAATTCAATTTCTCAGGAAGGGGGTAATCCTGATAGGTCGTCAGGAAATACCCTAGAGAAGTTCCTAACTACGAAAATGTCTTTCAGTTTCTGCCCTTCTGCTTTCGCACTCACGAGATGCTTCGCCTTCTTTTCTGGCCGTTCTCCTAATACTTTAAGCATTTCGCCATGTGGTAGTGTAATCCTAACTAATTTCTTTTGGAAAACAATCTCGGCCTTGTGCCTTGATAACCAGTCCATCCCTACAATTACATCAAAGCTCCCGTGTCCAAACGGTATCAAGTTGATATCAAAGGTATGACCCTATATCCCTAGTTTGCAACCTCGTATAACCTTATCGATCTCTACTAGTTGTCCACTAGCTATCTAAATCTCATAGCTAAAACCTAAGTTACTAGGCTCCATGTCTAACAGAGGTATGAAAGTAGTGGAAACAAAGCTATAATCGGCACCGGAATCAAATAGAGTTGTAGCATAGTGATTGTTTAAAGTGAACATACCCGTCATAATGTTTGGGTCCTGGCGAGCTTCCTCTGCTTCCATTACAAAAGCTCTTCCATGTGCCTGATTACCATTATTTCCATGACCTTGACCTCCCTCAATAGCCATAGCTTGATTTGGATGATTTCCTCAATGTCCTGGTGCTCGGTTCAACCTAGGGCATGCTGCCTTCTAGTGATCAGTACCACCACACTCAAAACATGCCCCACGAGCAACTGTCGGGTTTCTAGCATTCAGTGGGTTCATCATTCTAGGCCCTGCCCTGCAGTCCTTGGCAAAGTTCCCCAAGCGGTTGCAGTTTGTACACGTACGACAAGGCATATCGAGGAGATGGTAAAAGTTGCAGTTTGTACATTTGGATGCCAAACCCATGTACTCTCTCCTAACAGGGTTAGTGGTTGAGGCAAACGCCCTCCCAGTCCTAGATCTCTTGTTATCATCCCTACTCGGCTCCCCGCCATTCCCTCTATTCTCAGTATTATTCTTCAATGATCCACTCCTAATTGCCTCATCGGTTAGCATTCCAGCTTTTAGTACAACACTTTGAATTGTTGTTGGCTCCGTTGCTGCTACCATCACACGAATATGTGGAGCAAGACCATAGATGTACCTTTCAATCATTTTGTTCTCAGGGGTAACCAAATGAGGGACTAACCTAGCAAGCTCATGAAATCAATCAGTGTACGCAACATAGCCAGCTCCGACCATGGCGTGACACCAAAACTCAGTTTCCAGCTTTTGCATCTCATTGTTTGGACATAACTCCTCTCTCATCAAAGCCTTAAAGTCTTCCCAGGTCATGCCAACTATGGCTTCCCGACCTTTAGTCTAGACCTGGGTGTTCCACCATGTCAGTTCCTAACCAATAAATGAACCGGTAGTATACTTGACCTTTTGGTTATCTCCACATCCACTCATATCATGAATTGATTCCATTTTCTCAATCCAGCGAGTGTAAACTATCGCACCACCCTTTCCATCATAGTCCTTTGGGTTACATGCCAAAAAATATTTGTATGAACAACTGCCTCGACCGTTGTTCAGGCTAACATTCCTAACATCACCCTGGATGTCGCTGGCTTGGCTACCTACTTGAGCGATGATAGTAGGAAGCAGGTTTTGCAATTATTAAGCGATGACCGTGGAGAAGTTAGGGACTTCTTCAACACCTCCATTTACTCCGTTACCTCGGTCACCTCCTTTACCATCTTGATTACTAGTTCACCCACCAACTCTGCCAGTTGGTTCTCCAGTTCTTCCACCTCCTCTACCAGTCCGTCCACCCGTCCTTCCACCTCGTGGTGCAGCAGTTGATCGGCCTGCACTTCGTATCGTCATCCTTGGCAGCATTATCTACGCGAGGGAGGACATAGGTAACATTAGGTAGGAGGGAGATTTCGCATATGGACGGTCCTAATATACTATAGATCGAATTACGGCCCTAAGGTCTCAACACCGATTTGAGTGGGTAGGATCACCAAGTCCGCGTGGGTCGTAATGCATCTATAATTACGTTGGCCACCATATTTATATATGCCTCCTTTCCTAGTTGTACTTAGTATCTGACACACACAGCCAAGTGATTAACTTATCTAAGATGATAGACGATAATTATGCACATAGACGAATATAAGCGAAAATCGCACACGAAGATCCTATTATGCAAGCTATATGAAGGATCCTAGGTTATAGTCTAGGCCAAGCCACCTAATTCTATATAACCTTGGCTTTGAATACCAATCTGTCACACCCCGACTACGACATAAACACGAGGCGTGACAGAGAATTGATCGTCATAATACAAGGCGTTAATATATAGAAATCTAAATGCATTGAAACAAAGTGTCACAACATTCTTAGACAACAAACATGGAACTTGTGCCAAGACAAGTCGAGAAACACATCACATGGTTTAAATTATTACAAATCCTCTCCTCAACACCAGAGTGATACAAGTCTAAAGATCCAAAACAAAACATAAATAGAATTTCTAAAGTGCAGTATCCATAGAATGAATCCTCAAGGGATGATCTTAAGGTCTACTAAAGCCAGCTATCCTGACCTCATTGATCATTTACAATACCTGAAAATGATACTTGAAAGGTCAACATAAAGTTGGTAAGCTCGTAGGTTTAGAAGTAAACCCAGTTGCTGTGCCATAATTTAAGAGTGTAGACAATAGTGCAATATGAAAGCAGAATGCATGCAATAGTATTTAGATTATCAACACATCATCACATCATACCAGGGTATCCCAACCCAAATCAACAATTCAATAGAATTCCCGTGTGCTTATAGTCCTCAGGACCTATCACCTACGAGCTGGAGCTACAGAGTCAGCTAAGTAGTAGTGAGCAGAAGTCCAAATGGAACTTCGCATAAATAGATATCATTGCATTCTCATAGCATTCACATAGCATTCATACACGTAATCATAGGCACATAGCATTGTCCAAAAAGAAATAATTTTTTTTGCACAGTAGTAAAAGTAGTTGAAATAGATTTTGAGTATCATTTCCCCCTAACGGAAAAAAGTTTGAAAAGTGGGGCTATGAGAACTCACCTCAAGCAAAGATGATAAGTAGCTCACAAAAGATGATCAAACAATAGTATGCAACGGCGTCCAGTCACCACCTAGTCCAGTTAATGTCAGATTTAGAAATATGTTTTTAAACGTATGTTTTTGGTTGATGCATAGGAGTCTTAAAACATGTGTTGTACGATTGTTTTTTAGTATTATTTGTTATGTGATGGTTGATAAATAGGATTTAAAGAATATATATACTCGAAGTAGTTATATAAGTATTATAACACCCCGTGTTTTAGGACAATGTACGACGTTGATAAAGTCGCTATTTTTTTTTGTATTGTACGCGTTTGTTTTTGCCCCGTGGGCTATGTACCTCACCCTTCCCAACCCAACAAACGATGATAATGTAGTCACACACCCCACCCCACAGTATCATACTATGCTCAATCACATGAGTCTGCAACAGCAGACCAGTCACCACCTTACTCGACCAGTTAAATATGTCACAAATACACACTCAATTTAATAATGTTTTTAATTCAAAATATTTGAAAAATAAAAACAAACAAAAAATAAAAAAAAAAAAATAAACAAAAAAAATTAAAAATAAACAAACAAAATAAAAAAATAAAAAAAAAATACCAAAAAAAAACAATAAAAAAACATAAAAAATAATAAATAAAAAATAAAACAGAAAAAAAAAAAAAAAAATAAAAAAAATAAAAAAATTTATATTTATTTTTAAAAAAAAAAAAAAACACAAAAAAAAAAAAAAAAAAAAAAAAAAAAAAAAAAAAAAAAAAAAAAAAAAAAAAAAAAAAAAAAAAAAAAAAAATAAAAAAAAAAAATAAAAAAAAAAATATTAAAAAAAAAAAAAAAAAAAAAAAAAAAAAAAAAAAAAAAAAAATTAAAAAAAAACCAAAAAAAAATAAAAAAAAAATAAAAAAAATTAATTTTATTAAAAAAAAAAAAAAAAAAAAAAAAAAAAAAAATAAACTTTTTAAACTAAAAAAAAATATTAACAAAAAAAAAATAAAAAAAAAAAAAAAAAAAATTTTTTAAAAACTATCCTCCAACACCCAAACCACCAACTTAACCAATTAAATTACTCAAACCCCACATCAAAATCCTAAATTTACAAATCATAACCCAACACCCAACCCCACACCCCCACCAACACCCACCCCCCCCCCACCTCCTCCCACACCCATTCACTCAATATAAAAACAAATACCCATTAGCTTAACATTTAAAGTACTATACAGACAACACAAAATTATTTTATAATTTTTATTATGTATATTTTATTAATTTTTAACAAACAAATAATGATTATATAACTATACACCGATATGTTTTTGGTTGAATAGCTAGGAGACTACCCCCAAACACTGATGTATGTAACGATGAATTTATACCGCCGATACTTCTTATGAGGTTAATGAGCATTAGGATGAAAAACAACAATATAACGGATAAAACGAATATCTTAATCAAACTCAAGAAGAGTTATGTGTAAAGTTCTTACTACCATACCCCGTGTTTTAAAAAAACAAAGGAGACAATCTAACGACGTTAATCACAGTCGCTATTTTTTTTTTTTTGGTATTGTACGGCCGGTTGTTTTTTAATGGAAATCGTAAGATTAAATCGCGTAAGCAAAAAATGATATACAGCTAACTCGTAAACGGGCCATGCAACGCAAATTCTGTATACGTCAAACAAGGGTTAAGTAATTCATTTTGAGGATAATAATTAACAATGTACACAATGTTATATTTTATCGATACGTGAAAGTGTTTACGTTTCGCGGATAAATGACAATTAGGATTTTCCCTCAGCAAACCCTAAAAATTAACGTACGCTTCAACAAATACCTACTTTAATATAAATGTCGAAGTTTAAAAAAACTTTATTCATATGAATAAATATATATATAACACGTCTCATAAGTATAATACAAGATCACAATACTTTACAAAATAAACCAAGAAGCACATTACAAGTAGACCTTTAAATAATAATAAAGAAACTACCAACTTTACTTTTTTTAAAAAAAGTTTACCAATTACATATTCTTTTAATAAAATACAACAAGTAAAAAACAACATTATAACAAAAAATTAATAAAAGCAAAGAAAATTTTACGTAAACACTAGAAAACACGCTCCACGTGAAAAATCATGGATGATACCCATGATAAGGGAGAGAGGTTTATAGGAAAAAGTCTAATAGAACCAGGAACAAGCAACCAAAAACAACACTGATATACAAAAAAACCATATAAAACCCTTGTTTCCCTCCCCCTTGGTCCCCTTGTCCCCTTGAAAACCCACGGCACAAGGCCCCCCTCCCCTTTGATTTTTCTAGTCAAAGTTTGCAACTAACAAATATCTTTTCACTTCTCCTATAAATACTCATGCATATGTGAAGTTTACATACACTCTTTTACTTAGCAAAATTGTTTTCTTTCTCTCCTTTCCTAGCCAAAACCCACGGCATTATAAGCCATCCTAAGCAAACCATACAAAATTTTTCTACAATCCATACAAGCCTATACACATCAATCCTAAGACACACTAAGGTGTTTTCAAGCATTGGTTCATCATTTGCAAGGATTAAGGAAGAAAAGGAAAGATTAGGGTTTCAAACCTAATCTAGGGTTTATAAGCTTGTAAGCTTTGGTTTTGAATCTAAACACGGGTTTAGCACTTATTTCTCATCTCATACATCATCCCTAAGGTCTTCCTAATTCCTTTATACTTTTTATTATCATTATTTTATGTGTAATATGTTATTTATGGCTAAATCACCACTAAGGACTTTTTAATATGTAAAATGAGTTTTCACTTATGTTTATGAATTTATGCACTTATTCTTATGTCATATGGTTATATATATCTTGTGCTATTGATCTTGAAGTAACACGCCCCGGACCCTTATTCCGCTGCGACCCATTTTGGGGGTGTTACAAGTATACTAGATATTATGTACTCATATTGACTAGATATAGTCAATTAAAAATGAATATGAAGTAGAAATTTAGAAGTAAATGAATATATGATATACCATTATTGAATATGTTTCGATCGTTTTCCTGGTAAACCCCATGTGACCTAAATTTAGCTTTTACAGTATAAGTATTTACGTGATTTAAATACACCAACTGAATAGTAAGAGTTTTGTATTTTATAAAATTATAAAGTATTTTTTTCGTCTTTTTGTCGGTTTATTAAAATAATAATATTTTATTATTTTGTCTTTTTGTCGGATATTGAGAAAAATAAGTTTTGGCGAAATATTTTCTACGTATAGTATTTTTATAAAATTTCGGCATGACCCATTTGTTTATAAAATGTTTTCCAGGGTTTCAAACCTTATTTTCAAACACTTTCCCCAAATCTACCAATTTCTGACAAAGTGCGAAAAATCACATTTAAATGACGTTTTATCAAAACACGCTTTTCGACGTCTATTTTAACCCCTTTAATAACTACAAGTCCAAATCGATCAAAATCCGTTTAAAATGCTTAAAATCAAAAGTTTTGCACTTATTGGGCCTTAAGGCCCAACAGTAGCCCAAAACCGTATTGCTTAGTTCTTAAACCCTACCTAGTCCGAAATATGAATTTAAACACGCATTAGGAGGAAATAGAAAATAAGCCGAATCAAGGACACCACAACTAAGCCGAAGCTTAATGGGCCTCAATTTAGGTCGTGGCCTATATAGGACCAAACAAGCACTTCTGAAAATATACCAAGTCTGAAATCGAACAACGAGTTATATAATATGCAAAATAAGTATTTCTAGGATCCAAATAAGCAAACTAATAAGCCATGAAAATAAGCCGAACCATAAAAATCCCCAAAATAAGCAGCGACTTATTGGGCCTTTTTGGGCCCTGGGTTTTATAAGCCAAAAACAAAATATATAGCTTTTCAAATAAGCTAGTAAGCTACGTAGAACTTTTAGTTCTTGAAATAAGCAATCAAAATAAGATATAAAAATATAACAAAAATAAGTAAATAATCAAAATCGCTTTCCTTGTGTTCGAAACCAAATAAGCCCATGAATAAGCTATAATAAGCTTTTCGAAAGCTTATTTTAAAGCTAAATAAAGAATAAGCTATATAGTACATAAATGTTTTTCTAACCATCACAACCACAATATCAAAATGGTCTTTTCTTGTTTTCCTTTCCCCTAGTTCGAACCATACAAACACCCTTAATATTTATTTCGTAACTTTTAGTCTTTCATTTTTAGAAAATACCTTGTACAACTAACATCTATACATCAATAGGTATTCAAAAGTCCAAAAATATTTAAAAGAATGATGACTTACAAAGATGGTTTCAAAATGCGTTTATAGCTTAACCATAACCTAAACGTTGTTTTAATGTACCTAAACGCTAACGAAACCAACCCGGATGAACCCAAATCTTCATGTTATTGATCAAAATCAAAAAAAAGTATTATTTGTGTGTGTGAGGGTGTTCAGACGCAATAAGGAAGCGATAAGGAAAGAAAATATTTTTTAGTGTGTGAGAAATTTAAGACAAGTGTGTGTTTTTGAAAAGATATAATACAAATGGATTTGTACATGCATGAGACAAGGTCCCTAAGAGGGTGCCTTGTTGTTCCTTGTGGGGTTTAAACGCCTAGAGTCTTCTAGGGGGATCTGTAGAATGGAAAGAGCGTGAAAAACCAAAGCCGAAGGCGTATGCATCTTAGTGGGCCAACCCAACCCAAATAAATGGGCCAAGTCAACCCATTAAGACTTTTTAAATGAGCCTTTTATATTACAAAAAGCCCAAAACCAAAAATAAACCAAACCGGCCCAAACTGCTTTAAAACCTTCACACTGTTAGTCCCTAGGGACTAACACCATTAGTCCTTATCCAATTTCACCAGTGGTCCCTAACCCTAACGTTCGTTATCCCTAAACCCCCAATTTTGAATTATAATAAAATAAGCCCGAAAAAGGCGCCAACCCCCAAACCTAGCCTAGCCAAGATGAGAGAATAAACCCCACGAATCAACGCCCCCAATACCAACCAACCTAGGGCCCCTGCCCATCCCCCCCAATCTCCGACTTAATATCACATCCCCATACGCGCCTTTTACACAAACAAAAAGCCCACCAACCACACCCACAATACATCCCCACAACCCGGAACCCCAACTGCTTTAAAACGTTCACAACTGATTATCCCCTAGGGACAAACTCTCTAAAACACCATTTTAAGTCCTTTATCCAAATATCACCATGGTCCCTAACCCTAACGTTCGTTATCCCTAAACCCCCAATTTTGAATTATAATAAAATAAGCCCGAAAAAGGCGCCAACCCCCAAACCTAGCCTAAACCCTCCCCTTCCTTGGTGCGAAAACGTGCTTTCAACTACACGTCCTACACCCTCTCCTGACAGATAGGATGGGGGGAGGGTGAGTGGGTGGGGGGTTGCGGGACCCAGTGCAAAACGTGGGCAACTTAATAACCTACTATTTGGACAACACAATTACAACACGTCAAAGGCACCAAGTTGGGCAAAGTCACGGAATTCCCATGCAATCTTTTAAATGTTGATTGGCTGCGATACTCTATATTGCCCTTGAGCCAAAAGCAAATATGGCCAGATTAGGGACAGACTTGCGAGATGTTTGACAACCTCCCCCTCACCACCGAAGCCTTATAAACAAAAGAAGAATTTCGAGCAAGAATTATTATCTTTTAACTTTTTCTTTCAACGATTTTTACCTTATTGTACTCAATACTCTATTTTTAGGTTTTCTACTTAAGCACTTTTACCTTTCCAAGCATTGAATTCTCAAGATTATTCAATAAAAAAGTGAAGTTTCATTATACCTTTTTCATTACTGTTGTATAATTTTAAAGCTTTTGGAGGATAAGCCAATAAAGGATGGGCTTATAGGTTTGGATCCAGCTTATTGACAACAAGCTGAATCCCTAGAGCTTTAGGTACTTCATTGTAAGCTTATGGATGCAGGTTATTCCATTTCCCTTTTATATGCTTTTAAACTGCTTATTTAGTTAAAACTGCTTATAGTCATAGCTTATTAAATAGTGCTTATTTTTCTTTACTTTGTGCTTATTTGTCTTCTAATATCATTAAGTTTTATCTGTTTTCAATAATCCATGATTAATAAAGTTTGTTTTAGTCTAAAATTGGATTTTCAGTTTTTAAAGGGGTGTTTGGAACAAGCAGTATTAACTTAAGTTAATACTGTTTGCTTGTTTTTAGTTATCAAGCCAATTTAAATAAGCTTTAATTTAGTCTAAGTGTTGGTTTTAATAGTTTAGGACTAGTTTTGTTAAGGTTAGTAGGTTGTCTAATCAAAATTTCAAGTCTACGAGTTCAATAGATTTTCAAACAGCTTATTTGATTAATTTCATAAAAATATACTTGAGGTATAGTATTTGTGCTCAAAACAGGTTTAAAATGCATCATAATGCATCTGTTTTTAGTAGTAGTTAGGCAAACCATTTTGAATGTCTTAGATCTTAAATCTGTCAAGTAGGAATAGTCTTAGTTTGTTCTTAGTAAGTCTCAAACTTGCAGATCATTAAGGGATTCATCCTAGCTTAATTTTTGTTAATTTTTATTAAAATAAGCTTATTATAGTCTAGATTAATTCTGTTTCTAGGTTTTAAGTTGGTAAAATGCTTTTTGAGTCTTAAAACTCATTTGCAATTAGCTCTTTCACTTAGAAAGTCCAAACAAAACAAAGCTAAACTGTAACTTTTCTTTTAGCTTTTTCCTAGCTTTTTATTAAGATTTAGAAAATGTTCCTCTATTAAAGTTTCTTATATTAGCTTATAGATTAGCTTTTCAAAAGAAAAATATATAAAAAAAGTTGTTTTAAAAAAAGCCAAGGTCCAGGCTCGAACCCTGGACCTCACCCTTCACATAACCAACGACTTAGCACCACTCTCCACTACCAACATGCCCTTGGGTTTTTTTCATTATGTGTTTGTTTTAAATAGAGTAAATTGAATAAATCGTCCTTAAAGTTTGGCCAAATTGCATGTTTCGTCCCAAACGTTACGAAAGTGCAAGGATCGTCCCTGTGGGAAACCTTTGGTGCAAGTATCGTCCCTGTGGGGAAACCTTTGGGCAAACCTTTGGTGCAAGTATCGTCCCTACAGGGACGATACTTGCACCAAAGGTTTGCCCAAAGGTTTCCCCACAGGGACGATACTTGCACCAAAGGTTTCCCACAGGGACGATCCTTGCACTTTCGTAACGTTTGGGACGAAACATGCAATTTGGCCAAACTTTAAGGACGACTTATGCAATTTACTCTTTTAAATATTACTTAAAGGTTGTTTAGTGTTTTGCTTATACGAGCTTAATTGCTTATTTACAGCTTATTCATTCAACTTCTTTTCCAGTTCTTATTTTTCTTAGATTCCTTATAGTTCAAAGTACTTTTCCTGAATTTTTCATATTTTTCTACATTAGTTTAATATTTTTAATAATATTTTTAGATTAAAAGCATTTTTAATTCATAATAAATTAAATAAAATTCAAAAAAATATAATTCTTTTTTCTAAAATTTTCTTTTATCATTTAGGACTTTTAAAAATTAAATTTGCATTTCTAAGGTTAAAATTTGAAGTTTTAGGTTTTTAGGTTGCGTTTCTAAAATCCCGTTAACGTTTTTTGTGTTTAATCCGTATTTGCTTTAATTGTTGCTTGTTTTTATCTGTTATTTGCTTTATATTTGTAGAAATTAGAATCCAAATCAAAAAATCTTAATCCATTCAAAATCCCGATCACAAACGTCAACAAAAAGTTCAATTCACACCTCGTCGGAACAAAAACGACCCGGGAAACGACTAGAAGGGGTTACTTTCGAAGTCGATACTTTCGGAATTATATTTTATTTGTGAGTTGGTTTATCGCTTGTTAAAGGTGATTTGCCGATTCGCCTATATTATATATATATATATATACTATTGACTACGATCAATTTTTGGCGCCGTTGCCGGGGAGGCTGTGTTACGAATTTTAAGTTATCGTTTGAAGATTGTTTTTTTTGAAGATCCTTCCTCGGAAGTTATTCTCGTTTTTATGAATATTTTCACATAAAAAAAATCAATTTTTTTAAAAAAAACAACAAAAGAAACCGTGATGTCAATTGTTAAATCGGCTCACCTTTAGATTAACAAACTTTAAGAGAGGTATAAAGAGGGTTGATCCATCGAACTTCGACCCAAAAGGAGAAGGTTTTTAAAATGCTTCGCGCTTACCTGCTCTTCCGCTTCTTTGTGCGTTTTTCTAGCGACCTACCGTGCACCTTTGACTATCGGTCCCAAAAATATTTTTTTTCTTTTATATTTTTCTTTCATAAAAATCTAAAAATACTCTTCTTAATCCCTTTTGTTTAATTCTAATGTCATCATACCATCAAACATACTCGTGTGAGTTATGTGGGAACGATTCTTACTACGGTTATGATTGTCCACAAAATTCACCGAGTTTTCAACAACAATATCTTTGTTGTGAAAACTGCGGGGGTCCTCATGCTGCTTTTTAGTGTCAACCGATGAATCAAAATCTCTATAATTCTTCAGGTCTTGACCAATTCTAACCCCCACAGTATTCTGTCGTTCATCAACCTCCTCAAGAAACAAATATGGAAATGTTGCAAGCTAGAGAAAATCTCATGGAAGCTATACGAGATTTTTTAAAGAAGTATGATCAAATACCTTCTGAAGAAAAATGTGTTGCATTATTGCGAGCTGAGGAGAAATTTCTTAAAGTTAAGCAAGCTTTGGAAGAAGAGCAAAATCAACCAGAGATTATACAAGAATTGCTACTCCAACTTATTCATGATTTGCAACTTCTAAATGAAATTCAACCAAAGCAAGCAGAAAAAAGGGGATAAATAAGCAAGTTCAGAAAAAATAAGAAGAAAAGAGTATTGCAGAATTGCTAGTAGAAGAGCAGGCAACTAGAATTAATGCTTTATTTCAAAATCACGATCCCCCACAAAGCTTCATTTTCTAGGATGATGATAACGACGATGATGATTACGACGAGGATAGTATAATTTCTACGAATACAGATGTGGAAAACTAGAAGGGGGGGGGGGTTTGAATAGTTTACTGCTTTTTAAATTTAAGTTTTATGTAAGTTTGTAAAACTTAGATTCAACCTTTTTGTGAATTCAATGCTTGCACAACATGAACAATGTAAATATATAAAATGATAAAGTAAGACAAAAGATAAGAGTAAGAACAATCAAACCACAACGCGAGGATTTATAGTGGTTTAGTAACGAAGCACCTCTTCGCCCTACTCCACTCCCCGAGCACTAAACTCGAGAGTTTTCTTCACTATGTCAACAAACTCCCTTATGGCGGAGAAAACCGTACACAATGTTGCTTATATCAATTTATGACACTAAGCTAAATGTCGAGTTCTAATCTTAGCTAGAACTAATCTATCACAACACAACTTTACAACTTGTTCATGACTTCATAACTTTACGACTTCTTCATGACTTCACAACTTCTTCACAGCTTCACAACTTCACAACTTCTTCACAACTTCACCTCTCCACACTACTTATATCACAACTATCTATCACTACTAGGAGAGA
>BQNB010074205.1:0-31868 GCA_026074375.1 Tanacetum coccineum | reverse complement strand
TGTTTAAAACACTAATGTTTTGTAAGATCCGTTATACAAAACCATTTTAAAAGAAATCTTTCGATTAAAACAATTAAACAATATCACCTATTACATAATGTTTTAACAAAACCACATATGTAATATGATGTTGTCAATTGTTAGGAATATATTTGTATTTATTAGTTCCTACTGGTAGGTATGTAGTTCCTACTGGTAGAGTAATTGCTACTGATAGTGTAATAGTTGCTACTAGCGGGTATGTAGTTCCTGCTGCTTATGATATTAGTCCTGGTAGAGTAAAGTAATTACTCCAGGATAAGTTTAGTTCGTTTAAACTATGGATAGGCATGAGAAGTAGTAGATAGACTCATGGAATCGTAATTCTAGGAGAATTAGTTTAGGGTTTCATATCTATAAATGAAACCACACGGTTTAGGTTTGAAGAGACGATTGAACAATCAAGAAATAGTTTTATGATTAATAGAAAAGATCCATAGAGGATCAAGTATTGTTTTTAGTAATATATTCTTTAGCACTATTGTTTATTTTCGTGCTGAACAATAGATTGTGTTGTTTCGGACTCTCACCAGAGTTATTATGATTACATTAGTACTCTATATCCTTCACAGGCTTAAAAGATCTATCTAGGGTTAGACCAACAAGTGGTATCAGAGCCTGGAGAGAGTCTTTGTCGAAGAAAAATTACTGCTATTGCTTCTAAATACATTTACTATGACTTCACTTTTCCAACTCCACGTTTACTAGTCCATCACATCCGGATTCTTCATTCTCCATCCCAACAACATCCGAACCAGTCTTTTCTATGGCAACAACTGAACCTGTATTTCAGGCATAAACTTCCTCCTCTGCACAACCCTCACAAAATCCTCAGCCTCAATACCAGCAATATAATTCAACAACTGTTTCCAGCAGTAATGCCAAATTCCCTTATTTAAAAAAAGAAGAGTATGAAACTTGGGCAATGAAGATGGAATATTGGATTATGAACACTGACCACAATCTGTGGAACATTGTTCTTCAAGGAAACAGCAGGAAACGAACCAGGTAGAGATCTAAGAGGCAACATAATGATTTTCTCCTGTCCCTTATAGAAGAAAACAGATTGCTGTTTACAACGAGAGATAAAAGCTAGAACTATTCTGCTTCAGTCTATACCAGAGGGATCATATGGTGACTTTCATCCCTTGATGATGTCAAGGATATCTGTTGGCCAGTAAAGCCAGATTTTGGGACGGGGAATGAAGAGTCAAAGAAGATGAGGAAGTCAATGCTTAAAGCTAGGAGTTGCAACTTTAAGATAACTGAATCTGAAGGTTTGCACAAAGGGATATGATAGGGTTTCAGAAGGTGCTGAGTCACTGATCAATGCAAGCAAGGCCAGATAATGAAGACTGCAACATGAAGTTCCTTAGAGCTTTACCACCTTCTTGGTCACAGGTTGCAATCACCCTTAAAACAAAGGGTGGTCTTGATTTCTTAAGCTTTGATGATTTATATAACAAGCTTAGGACACTTGAGATTGATGTGAAAGGTGTTCTTGCTAATGATTAAAGGTTCCTGCTGACTCTACCACACTCAGCTTTCATTAGTGTGCTAGCACCTAATTCCAAGTGGACAACTGCTTTGGGGGGGGAAAAACCTCCCAAAGGTTAACCTTCTATGTTAATTATACCCACCTATTCTTCCTCTGTTGATGTCACAGGGAATGTTCTTGAAAAATGTTCTTCACTCTTTTTGTTGCTGAAAGTGTTCACAACAACAGTCACATATGAAGACTTTGACCAATTGGCAAGGGAGAACTTGATATCAATGGCAGATAGGCAATGGCTTTCTGTTTCGGAATCAATAGATTTGAAAAGAAGGCTGTAGAAAATTCAAGTTAATAACAAAGATTGATGCCAGGTTTGATAAAAAGAGGTCAGGTGCTATCAATGTTCAGGTGTTGGGACTTTTGCAAGAGAATGTACAGGGAAAGAAGGTGATTCAAGACAAGGTATTCTCAATTAAATTCAAAGATCGGATAAATCAGAAGAAACCAATAGGCTTTGGTGTCAGTTGATTCAATGGCTCAATGTCAGGACCCGAAAGTGAAGCTATGGAGAAAAGGTTGCTTCTGAAGTATTATGGTGATTGAGGATATGGGGATGATACATCATCATATTTGATGCTTCTGATGATGGTGGTAGAGATAGTTTTTCTGCTGATGGTGTGTTTGTTGCTGCTGGTAATGGTTCTGATGGTGTTTCTGTTGCTGCTGGTGTTGGTGCTGATGGTGTTTCTGTTGCTGCTGGTGTTGGTGCTGATAGTGTTTCTGTTGCTTCTAGTGATGCTACTGATGCTGAAACTGAATTTGCACTCATGGGGTTATCCCCTCAGGTACAATCTTGTCCTTTTGATTGTAATCATATTTATACAGAACTTAAAAAGGAGTTTGATAATCTAGAAGTGCAATATAAAGAGTGTTTTCTGCAAGTCCAAGCATACAAAAGTTCACTTCAAAACTTAGAACAACAGAAGTCTTGGTACCAAAATAATCAGTTAGCTTTAGAAGAGAAAATTAGAATCTTGACTGCAGAGCTAGGCAACACCACCAACATGCTAAAATATACTGAAAAATTGATATGAACAGGATAACCTCTGATAATATGATACAAGGTCAAACTTGGGGAGTCTATTCAAGATTTGAAAAATGGAAGGAGTTCTTCCAAAAAACTAGTCAAATGATCAATAGTTCCATGTCCTCTAGATCAAAACTTGGTTAGGATATGGAGACACTTTTGGATCAGATGGAGGTGTTTGATCTCTCTGCCACCTAGTAATCTTTGACTCCTCTTTAAGGTTGTATAGAGAAAACTCTATATGACTGGTTTTGTCAAACTGTGGAATGCATCGGAGGCGGATGTTCCTCCCTATAACACAGAACATTCATGCCTCCTTTAACAAGCCTGACATTATGATACACAGTTTACCTATGGTTCAAAGTCCAATAACTTATTCTGAATCTAACTCTGTATCTAATGACTTTGTCTCTTGTGAAACAGTGACAAGTCCTCAGACTCAGAGTCAAACTACGCCTTTTTGCATCCTGTGCATCAAGTGTGTGCAATGTCACACAAAGTCCTAGTTTTTCTTTTAAGGAGAATGTAAAAACTCCTAGGAATTTTTGTAATAGGAATGGGTCAAACAAAATTAGTATGTGTAACAACAAGTCTTTTGGTTCTAAGAAATGTTTTGTTTGTGGTAGTAAATTTCATTTGATTCGAGATTGTGATTTTTACGAGAATCAGTTGAGATTGAATAATGCACCTGTGTGGAAAAATGTAGAAAACATTCCCTCATTTGTTCCTAGACCAGCCTATGTTCCTGCTGGTAGTAGGAATAGACCAACATCTGTTCCTGCTGGTAGGCCATTTCCTACTGGTAGTAGGACACTAAGACCAACATCTGTTCCTGCTGGTAGGCCATTTCCTGCTGGTTGGCATAATCCTGCTGCTAGACCTATGACCAGACCAAAAAGCCATTATTTTCAACAATTTAGTTGGCCTGGCTCATACAATCAAATGGATATGGATGGGGGAAGATGGGGAACTGCTGTTAAGACCTCAGCAGGTTGTTCTTGGCAAAGTAACAGGCCATATATGCATTGGGGATCCAAGAACAATGGTGGATCTCACCAATCTTATAGGGTTTTCATCATATTGACTCCACAAAGGCAGGCCCAAGTCAGTTTTGACTTGGGTCTCTCATGTATACTAATGTTGTATTTTCTTTTGTACATTGTAGGACAATCCCCATACAAATAAAGATATAGGTATTGTTGATAGTGGTTGTTCCAGAAGCATGACAGGTAATAAGGAGAAATTGGCTGATTTTGTGAAGATTAAAGGAGGGACTGTCACTTTTGGAGGTGGAGATGGTAAAATCACTGGTAAAGGCACAATCAGGACTTCCAACTTCAACTTTGAGAATGTTTATTATGTGGAAGAACTTCAGAACTTCAATTTGTTCTCTGTGTCACAAATCTGTGATACCAAGAACAAAGTTCTGTTTACTGATTCAGAGTGCCTTGTCCTCTCCAAGGAGTTCAAACTACCTGATTTTAGTCAAGTTGTTCTCAGAGTTCCAAGGAGACACAATCTCTATTGCTCATTGGTAACATCCAATCCAGAAAGGGAAATCAAGGAGTTTGTGGCAAAAGCATCTTAGATGAGTCCACCTTATTGCATAGAAGGATGGCTCATGTGAACTTCAAAAACATGAACAAGCTGGCAAAACATGGATTGGTCAATGGGCTTCCTTCAAAACTCTTCACAAATGAACACAACTGTGTTGCATGCAACAAGGGAAAGCAACACAAGGCCTCTTACAAGGCCATACTGAATCAGCTCATTATAAGCCTCTCCAGTTACTTATATGACTTTTTGGTACCTCCCCCCCCCACCCCCCCTCCCCCCCCCCCCCCCCCCCCCCCCCCCCGCCCCCCCCCCCCCTCCCCCCCCCCCCCCCCCCCCCCCCCCCCCCTCCCCCATACTTTCTATCAGGTGCATTGATCACAAAGAGCTTTTCTTTTGTGGTTACGATGACTTTAGCAGGTTTAGCTTGGTTTTCTTTTGGGGACTATATAATGAAACTTTTTATATTCTGTAGAGATTTCTTTACTTTGTTGAAACCAGTTGACTAAAAAGAGTTAAGGCTTTCATGGTGTGATCAATGGGACAGAGTTTAAAAACTCTAACTTAATTGAACTCCTGTGGGTCTAAAGGGGATTAAAATGGGATTATAGTGTAGCCAGAACCCCTAACAAAATAGGTTGCTGAAAGAAAGAATTAGATCCCTATAGATGCAGCAAGAAACTATGCTTGCTGACTCTAAGTTACCTACCATGTTTTGGTCAGAAGTAGTTAGTACTGCTTGTTATGTTCTAAACAGGGTTTTAGTAACTCGGCCCTATAATAAAACTCCCTATGAACTTTTATTTGGGAAAGTTCCAAACGTTAGTCACCTTAAACCTTTTGGCTGTCATGTGACCATACTGAAAAAACTAGTGATCATTTAGGAAAATTTGAGCGTAAAGCTGATGAAGGTTTTCTTGTTGGGTTATTGCTCATAGTAACGCTTTATTTGGTTTATATTTATCTACAAAAGGATAGAAGAAACACTGAATCTGAGATATATGGAAGATAAACCAAATATTCAGGGTTTGGGTCATGAATGGTACTTTGACCTTGACTATTTGACTGATTCTTTAGGTTATACTCGTTTCAAGTCTAATCAACCTGCAGGTACTCAAGATACTAACAATCATGCAGGTACACAAGATGACTCAGATTCAGAGAGTGATGAGCAATTGATTGTTGTTCCTTCTTTTCCTTCTAACCGTTTTTCAGGTCCCGAGGTTCATCCTGGTTCTATGCACTGATGAGAGCACTTCAGACTTTGCTCGAGGAACTTCCTAGGACTTCTAAGACAAGCATATGAAGCCTATCTGCAGCAAACGGACATTGGGAAAACAGATGATAACGGTTCCTGTGTTAGTGCTATTCCTGTACTTAGCATTCTGCTGTTATTAATCCGGCTTGATGATGGTTGTTCCCTCTACACCATCTTCGTCTATGGTTGAACCTGTTCATGCTGATGATACACCACTTCCTCCTGGTCACTCATTGGGCTCAAGTGAAAATTCTACTAGATTTCCCTCTCCTTCTGACCTTGCCAATCACATATCCTCATCTTCAGAGATGGAGGGCATTCACCATCATCCTACTACTGGCATTTTCTCTGAATCTTCATATGATGCTGACTTTGGTGGTTCAATCACAAATTTAGCACCTCACATAGATGTTGATCCAGCTCCCACAAGAAGAGTGCATACTGTGCATCCTATTTCACAGATTATTGGGGATATTTCTTCACCAGTTCTCACAAGGGGATCTTTGAAGAAATCCAAGTTTGGAGAGAGTGCTCTTGCTGGCTATGTTCATGATCAACAAAGGAACAATCACACAGACTATTTACATTGTCTGTTTGCTTGTTTTCTCTCCCAACTTGAACCTAGCAGTGTTGCTCAAGCACTTAATGATCCTGATTGGGTAGAAGCTATGCAGGAGGAAATGCAACAGTTTGTTCATCAGGAGGTGTGGAAGCTTGTGCCATTACCAGAAGGAAAAACTGCTATTGGGACTAAATGGATTCTTAAGAATAAAAGAGATGCCAGAGGTATCGTAGTTCGAAATAAAGCAAGGTTGGTGGCTCAAGGTCATAGGCAAGAGGAGGGCATTGACTATGATGAGGTATTTGCTCCAGTGGCTCGAATTGAAGCTATTCGCTTATTCTTAGCATTTGCTTCATACATGGGTTTTATGGTATATCAAATGGATGTCAAGAGTGCCTTTCTCTATGGGGAAATTGATGAAGAAGTCTATGTTACTCAACCCAAAGGATTTGAGGATCCTTTTCACCCTAAACATGTGTACAGAGTTGTGAAAGCTTTGTATGGCCTTCATCAAGCACCACGGGCCTGGTATGCACGCTTGTCTACTTTTCTGTTAAAGCATAATTACAGAAGAGGTTCAATAGACAAAACTCTCTTTATTAAGAAGAATTCCAGGGACATCATACTTGTACAGGTTTATGTGGATGACATTATTTTTGGCTCCACCAATAAAGCCTGGTGTGATGAATTTGAGGTGTTGATGAAAGGTGAATTTGAGATGAGTGCGATGGGTGAGTTAACATTCTTTTTAGGACTTCAGGTTACTCAGAAGTCAAATGGGATATTTGTCAGCCAAGACAAGTATGTCCAGGACATGCTTAAGAAGTTTGATATGGTGAATGTGAGATCTGCAATTACACCCTTTGAAGCTACCACCCCTAAATCCAAGGAAGAACCTGATGAGGCTGTTAATGTTCATTTATACAGATCCATGATAGATTCCCTCATGTATTTGACAGCTTCAAGGCCGGATATTCATTTTGCAGAGAGCGCTTGTTCTAGACACCAGGTCACACCTTTGACTTCCCATTTAAATCAGTTAGAGGATTTCAAGGCGAATCTTAAAGGCCGACCAAAATTAGGTCTTTGGTACCCAAGAGATTCTCCTTTTGTTTTGGAAGCATATAGTGATAGTGACTATGCTGGTTCCCATGGTGATCGAAAATCCACAACTGGTGGATGTCAATTTCTGGGAAGAAGGTTAATATCATGGCAGTGTAAAAAGCAGACTATTGTAGCTACCTCTTCAACTGAAGCTGAGTATGTTGCTGCTGCTAACTGTTGTGGTCAGGTACTTTGGATACAAAATCAAATGCTTGATTATGGGTTCAATTTTATGAACACTAAGATCTTTATTGATAATCAGAGTACCATATGTATTGTTAAAAACCCAGTCTTTCACCAAAGAACAAAGCACATCGAAATTAGGCACCATTTTATTAGAGATGCAAATGAAAAACATCTTATTCAAGTGCTTAAAATCCATACCGGATTTATATGGCTGATTTGTTAACCAAGGCATTTGATGGACCAAGGTTTAATCACCTTGTGGTTCACATAGGGATGATTAATCCCTAGATGCCATGGTTAAGGGGAGGATTTGGGTCCAAGGGGAGGACTGTTGTTTGTATATTATTCTTAGGATATTAGAATAGCAGCTTTAATTCTAGTAGTTAGATCCTTTTGTTTTTCTATGTATATGGTTTGTGTGGTTTTGGTCTAACATTTTGCAGGGAAATGATTCATGATGTGTGCATAGCATGGAGTGTGTGGCCTTAATTTGATGAGAACATTCACTTCTGGTTGGATAAGTGTTATTCCTGGTGTTGCATGAGTTTCTACTGGTGGTTATACTGGTTTCTTCTGACTGAACAATTCCTACTGGTGGTCTTACTGGTTTCTGCTGGTAGAGTTGTTCCTGCTGGTTTTGTTAATTGTTTGATAGGGTTTACTTTTCTTCAAGGACTAAAATTGAGTTTTATTATACTTCAATAGTAAAACTGAAACAAGTGGGCATTCAATTGCTAAAAAGGGGTATCTATTTAAAGGGTTCATTACTATTTGCCCTCATTTTTACAATTACCTTTCTATCAAACCCTAATTTTTTACAGCCCCCTTTTGTTTGTTCCACTCACCTTTCGAAAGTGCAATTCCTACTACCCACCAGGAGTAACTCCATTGCATCTACACACCAGTACTAACACTTAACCCTGTTCAAGCTATCATTGATCTAATGGCTGCCCTAAAATACCGCGACGAGCATAATAAGGTTGGATTTTTAGAGAAATCCAAAGGTAGCACAGATTATGATCAGGTTATTGACTTTTTGCTTGATTCTCACATAAGGTATGCCATTGTGTCTGGACCTCTCATCCATGAATCCCTCATAAATAAATTCTGGTATACGGCTCACTCTTATCAGCTGAGTTGTCTACCTGCTATTGGTGGCCAAAATATAGATGGTATCTGGTATACTATCACTGGAATCTTTTGTTGGAGTGGCTTCATTGTTAATGATGGAGGGAGGTATAGTAGATATGTCTATTGCTGAGATTTACACAGGCATGCACAACCTAGGGTACCCCACAGAGGGAAAGCTGACAATTCACAAGAACAAATTCTCACCTCAGTGGAGGTTCCTGATTCACACTCTCTTGCATTGTCTAAGTACAAAGTCAG
Source organism: Tanacetum coccineum (assembly GCA_026074375.1). Classification (NCBI taxonomy): domain Eukaryota; kingdom Viridiplantae; phylum Streptophyta; class Magnoliopsida; order Asterales; family Asteraceae; genus Tanacetum; species Tanacetum coccineum. The sequence continues at coordinate 23,194 of BQNB010074205.1, read as the reverse complement.
GGAGTTGGGATCAATTTGGAAGTCCCCTGGCCATTGCTTTGATATGTTTGTGTGAGGGAAGGAAGTTTAACTGGTCTAGTTATATTTTTAATGGGATGGTAAATAACATTCAAAACTCAAACAAATTTTTGATGTATCCTAGGTTTCTACAGATGATTTTGAATATAGAAACAAGGAATACCAAACCCTACAGGGCTCTTAGACTAACCAGTAAAATGTTTGCCAATATGAGACTGAACTTTCATGGGGATCCTATGCCTTTGTTGGCATCTATGCTTGCTCCTGCTCAACCTGCTATAGCAGGTGAAAGCTCAGGGGAAGCTGAACCTTCAGTCCCACCAAATGTCCCTGAGACAGTGACTGAGACTGTTCATTCTCATGAACAAGTCTCAACACCACCCAGACCAGCACCAACCAATACTGATGCTCAACAGAATGAGCAGGGTCCATTTTCTGACCCTAACTTTGAGTCTACTTCAACTCAAGCCCATGACTCCATTCCTGACCCTGTTCCTTCTACCAATGTGGAAGATGAATCTCTGGGAGGAACTTTATTTGCTACTCCTCTAAGGTCCCCTGCAGCTCAACCTAAAGGTACAACCTCAAGAGGTGCCGCGGACCCTCTGAATTTAACAGCTTTGTGTACATTAGTGTGTGAACAAGGGAAAAAGATTGAGAATTTAGAATCTGAGCTTCAAGCCCATAAGCTGTTGTTTAAAGAGGTGATGGGAAAATTGGTAAAAAGAGTGAAGTTTCTGGAATCAAAACTCAAAGCTAGAGGAAGAAAAGTGTTTGTGAGTGAATCTGATAATGAGGAGGCAGAGGAACAAGATGTAGACCCATTGATCAAGCTTGCTAAAGCAGCTGCTTCTGCTGTTGACACATCTTCTATTCCTACTAATGATAATCAAACAGCTAACATTCCTACTAGTGCATCCACTCACACTACTGCATTTGGTAGTGACACTGATGTTCCTACTGGTCCTACTTTTGAGTTTTCTGCTGATCCCTTTAACAAAGGAAAATCACCTATGATAAAGGAGGATCCTCCAATCAAGCCAAGGTCTTTCAAACAATTGGAGGAGGACAGATTGGGTACAGAAGCTGTAAAAAAACTATATGAAGAGGAACAGGCTGAGTTGGCTAGAGAACAAGAGGACAGACAGAGGAAGAGGCAAGAGGATGTTCTTAATTATGCAAAGTACTACACAGATGATGATTGGATCCGTATCATGGGACAAGTACATGCCAATCAGGGACTTACTGCTGATTTACTTGGTCCTGATGTTACTGAAGAAAACTTTGCAGAGAGAATGGTCAAAGTTATTGCTGAAAGGAGGAGACAGTTTGAAACACAGAGGTTTATAGAGAAGAGGAATAAACCTATGACATATGCACAGCAGAAAAACTTTATGAGAACTTATGTCAAGAATCAGAGTTCTGTCATTTATTCTACTGGATGGACTTTGACTGATGCCACACTTCAGGAGGAGTTTAACAGGATTAGACATGCTGTTGAAAATCTGCAAACTCAGATACTCAGGAGGTCTATTAAAAGACCTGGTGCAGATTTGGACCAGCCTACTTCCAAGAAGTCAAAATCCAATGAAGCTCAACACACTTCTGTTCCTCCTGCATCAAATCCATCAACTGCTGGTGTTCCATCTAACCCTTCACCATTTGTTGATACTCCTCCACACTCACCTGAGGTTACACCTGTTTCACCACCCAAACCATCTGATGCTGCTCCATCTGCTGCTGCTTCACACACTGAAGTTCCACCTGCTGTTCCAAGGACAACTGGTCCACGAACAAGGAGTCAATCTTCAGTTGCTGCTACTAAGTCCCCTGGCCCTAGGAGGAAATCTCTTAGTACCAGGAAGATGTCTACATCTGTAGTTGATTTAAGTGGATTTGACTGCTCCTAAGAATCCATCATTCAAGTGCTGTATGAAATGATTGATTCTGATGATACGATCTTCAGACCCTCTTTAAATATTTGGACAGCATTTTCTGCTTGAGGAAGTCAGTTCCTACAGGCATGGGAGATGTCAATCATTAACTTCCACTGACTAAAACTTCCAAATATTTTACTCATCTTCGAGAGATTCTACACTTGGTTGATCGACAGGATCTGTCCAAGTTATATGGAATGGTTGTTAAGTATTATGAAGTTAACCCTCTAGCTGGTAATGGATTGATTTTGTGGGGAGATCTTCATGTTATTATGTTGAGTCTACAAATGGATGGTATTGCAAAGTGTTGAAGTGTGGAATGATCAAAAGGAGTGGGTCATTCGCAGCTGGAAGTTGTTTCCATTTTCAGGTGTTCATGTGCTGGAAACGTTTACAGGCAAGATTTTATACATGTTTGCTGATACACCCTATCCTCTTTCTGTTTCTCTGATGAAAAAGATATTGAAACATAAGTTGGAAGTGGAGATAGATGGTGTAGGGAATGACATGACGCATGCTGTGTAACTGATTAAGTTCATCAAGAATCAGCTTGCTTCTTGTGTTCATTCTGCTTGATTCTGGTATCTTGTTACTATCTTGTATATATATTTTTACTGCTTTTGGTATGTATAGTTTTGTTTATTGCAGGTTTACTTAGATTGTTATTTTGGTGTTATTTATGTGTTTTTGTGGTTTTTGGATGGTATCACAATGTTTTGGCTTAAAAGATCTATCTAGGGTTGAGACCTACAGATCTACAACCTAAGTTTCATGCAATCATAAGTAAATACAAAGGAGGGTGTAGCCTAGCATGTCAAAGATAAAGCAAGAACATGAATCAATCAAACAACATATAGACATATTGGGTGATTAATGATAATCAATCTTACTTGATTAAAACATGGATTGAAGGTAGTTACAATAAGGTTTTGAGGACCTAAAAAGCTGCTAGAATGACTAGGGTTCGCCTCCCTAAAGTTATACAAAGTTACACACTTAAAACCCTAATTTCGGTTTAATATATATAGAAAAATCGATGTGACAACGTCGCTTTAAAGTCCTGACGCCGTCGCCACATAGATGATTCTAGATCCTCTTTAAGTCTGCCATGTCTTGACGCCATCGCTAGATTTCTGACACCGTCACTAGATAGATCATGACGGCGTCGCTTTATGCCTGTGACACCGTCTCCACGCTCTGTGATAATGATTCTTCAAGAGATTTGATTTAGGTCCATAATCTTGTCCGTTTCTTCTCCAAATGAGCTTAAGTCATGTGTATTTCCTCCAAATGCCATCCAAGTGCTAAAAACCTAAAAAGAAATGATTAAGCACATAATCTATGCAAAATTGCATGATTTAGGGGGTTAAATAACCCCGAAATAGTGTATAAAATGACACCTCATCAAGAACAAAACAAACAACCCAATAAACCCACTGCAAACAACCCAAGTAAACAACCCAACACAAAACGTGACCTGGGCTGCCCCATTTTATCTCCATTCATTTTGATCTTTAGTATACAGAGTAGTGATGTAACACTCTCAACTAACTATAACTACCCTAGGCAGTTGTTCGAGAGCGTCAAAAAGAAGAAAATCTGTTATTTCTCATAATCCTAAACAACTTCCTAGAGTATTTCTCGATGTTCAACAATACATTGCGAAGATAAACCAACTCTAATCAGAATTCACACCTGTCAACATAGACATGAATTGTGAAAAGCTACAATATATGTAACCGAAGAAGAAACAAAATAAGAGCTTTAGGAGAAAAAATTGCTCACATCAGATGGTAAGACAATTTGGCTCAGATAAGAGGTGACAGTCAAGGTCTATTATGGTTGCATACCAAATAGGTAGCCTAGCCAAGTAATAGACCGCTCATGCTCATCGTCATTTCCTTTTAACAGGTAAAGTTCTATCATGACCGCATACCACACAGGTAGCCTCGCCAAATAATAGATTGTTGATACTCATCATTATTACCAAGTAATAGACTGCTTATGCTCATCATCATTGCCTTTGAATAGTAATGATCTATCATTGATGCATACCACACAAGTAGCCTCGCCAAATCATAGACTGCTCATACTCATCATCATTGCCATTCAACAGTAAAAGCCCACACATATTACAAATCGAAATAGCATATACATCTTCCATCATCCTCGTTCTTTATTTTGTTCCATACTGAAACACGTATCAGTTATGTGTCATACGTGTTCTAACCAAAGCCAAAAATAATCAGACAAAATAGAATGAAACAACGCCATGGCTGCAAACACTGGTTGCATATGTTTGAATACCTTCCGGTTTGCAAACCAAGAGACGGGCCATAATTTTAACAACTATAAATACTCTAGGCAGTTATCCGAGAACATCAAAAACAACAACACCTGTTCTTTTTCACAATCTCAAACAACTTCCTAGAGTATTTTAGGAATATACCCCAAACAACATCATGGCTGCAAACACCACTTGATTGGATGTTACTAAAGATAGAAAAATAGGGCATGACGAACCACCACCATAAGCCCCACATATAAGACATTCCAAAATCAGAAGCAATCAAACAACAGGGGTGATGACATCAAATAATGTCTATTTTATAGCATCATTTATCCTATGTAAATAACCCATTTTGTATAATTTTTGCAAAGAATTGTTACTTAATCGTTTGTATTTAAGAATTGCAGTAATTATGGAGTATTTGGTGAAAGTTAACTAAAAGGCACGCATTTTGGAGCTTAAACGAAGATATTTTGAAGATTAATGTTCTGACAACCAATACGCCGTATCCATCAGGGAAGATAGGGCATATCTGTACCTGAACTCACCAAAGATCACAAAGGAAACAAGATCCAATACGCCGTATCCAGGAAAGGCAATAAGCCGTATTCAAGCTATAAGGAAATAAAATATTCTGAAAGATATCAAACGTGGTCCTTACTCCAAGAAACCCCTGATACGCCGTATCCAAGACTTTGGATACGCCATATCGACCATATTCCAGACCCTATAAATAAAAAACTCACAAATAAGTTTTAGGTGTGCTAAATCATATTCTCGATACCTAAACCATAAAAGTTAATTTTCTGAGGAGAAAAAGAGCAGAAGAGTTCGAGCAACTCAATTAATTCCATAGGAGACAACGTGTAATTTCTTATACTTTCGTAATTGTTTAGTTTTTGGTATCATTAACTCGGTTAGTTTACTTTGGCTAAATTATTACTTTTGTATTAATTATGACATTTGAAGGCTAATACCTTCGGGTATTAGCCATTATTATGAAGATCTTAATGTTTGGTTTGTTTATCTCGATTTCTTAATTTATCGTTGAATGCTTGTTTATGTTTATCAATATACTTCTTTACGTGCTTTTGTATGCGACCTATCATTCAACTAGATCTAGTGATACAGACCATGTAATCTAGATGCCGGGATACCTCTCCATATAGTGATTTATACATCTAGACCAATAGGATCACAACTAACGACCTATCTTTACCCTTAGATTGTGAGCTTAGTTGGACCATAAGGTGACCTTGGTATCAATGAGTACGTTCTTGATTAATTGGTAGAGACTTGGTTAGTGGACTACTAGTGTATGAATTGCCATTAAGCAGTAAGTGGGTAAAGTCTCTATGAGCTAGGGTTTAACAAGATGACCATTGCTTTAATCCCTAAGATAGATTATAATCAGCAAATAAGGATGCTTTATGAGGATACGTTTAATTGTGACAGAATTCTACGTGTCTAGGTCTTAGGAAGAAGTACCGCCTAAGTCTTAAGAATGATATGCCGCCTCGAGATAAGTAATCATTGCACTAAATAAACAAACCAACATTTTGATTGGATTAATAATGGTTAATACAGTTTTCTTATATTTGGCTCAACCACTCTTTTATCTTCGGTTAATTTGCTTGTGTGTGTTTTAGTGTCTTGAATTGATTTTAGTCACCACAAAACCTGTGTCAGTCTCTTAGACTGAAAACCCCCTTATTCCTTAGATTTAGGATTAACATAGGTTTAGCATAGATTAGACTAACTTAGATTAGAAAAACCAAAGTATTAATAAATTGAAAGTGTTTCTCGCTCTTAGTGATCGACACCCTACTTACCACGAAACTCCCATCGATCGGGTACACTGCCCGTGAAAAGTGTTGTTTTAGGTAAAGTCGGCAAAATATAAATTTAAAACTTGAAAGCATAAATTACACCTACACGACAACACCATCAAGTTTTTGGCGCCGTTGCCGGGGAGTGAGAATTAATCTTGATTTTTATTTGATATTTTGGTTTTTAGCATTAGATTAGATCTAACCCTTAGGATTAGTGTAATTTAGATTAGTGTATAATTCTGTATATTCTGTATATTTGCTTGTATATTTGTGTATTTAATTATTTGCGTGTTATTTAGTGGTTTTTCATAATACACTGTTCTAGTCGATAAACCGATACGGCGTATCCACTTTCATTGGATACGACGTATCCAACTTTCTATCCAATACAGCGTATTCATTCAAAAAGATTAATACAAGAGCTGAAAAAAGATTAAGAGAAAATTCCAAACAACATTAAAAAAAACAAAAATAGTAATAAACTAAACTCCTTATCTAAAACAAAAAACACAAAAACCGGAAAGTTCCACGGTGATAATCAACATTACGAAAATAACAAGAGAAAACCAACAACACCACGAACAACGTTCACCGAACCCCCAACGGCCATACACGTCTACCATTTGCATAAGACGTCTTAGACTACTCAAGGAACAATTTACACCTTAAAGATTCTAGGCAAGAGAAATTTGATCAATCTAGGAGCACGCGTACTATCAAGACAGCAGCGACTAAGTCTTAAGAATTGTAGCATCAGAAAAGCACTTATCTTTCAATCAATTTCTGACCAAGAAGAAAAATTCGGGAGAAGAAGTTGCAGAACACAAAGGCCGAAAAACTATGGAACAATACATAAGCAACAACTCGAGCCGACAAATGGATCAGAGGTTGCCTAATCCTAAGCATCAAGGACAAGGATAATTTTGAGCTATAAAGGTCCAATTTCTCAGCACTACTGTGACAGCATCGAATTTCTCGCGGATTTCAGATCAAAAAGATGCGAATCGAAACATATGAGAACGTTCTTAGATGAACAACGTTCTTGAGATCGTAGATTTATTCCACATCCCTAATATAACTATAGACCAAGTGATGCTTAGAGCCTTCCCTATGGCTTTAACTGGAGCCACAAGTTGTTGGCTAAGAAACAAACCATCTGGTTCGATTACAACTTGGGAAGATCTAAAGATAAAGTTTCTAAGCAAATATTGCCCACCTACTCGTACTGCAAACAAAATAGAGGTGATCAACAACTTTCAGCAGGAACCAGATGAAAACCTTTATCAAGCTTAGGAGCGATTTAAAGAACTCTTGATGAAGTGTCCTCAACACTATTTAATAGATATGCAGGAGGTAGTCTTGTTCTATAATGGATTAGATGTTCCAACTAGACAAATTCTTGATTCAAGAGGTGCCATACCATCAAAGACTGTTGCTGATGCAAAGGTAGCCAACTCTCAAAAATGGCACAATGGAACATCAAGGACCAAAAGTACTGAAACTTCTGACGGATTAGCAGCAATACAAGCACAACTTAACAATCTTAGAAGAGAAATCAAGAAAGTGAATGAAAAAGTTTATGCTGCTCAAGTAGGAAGTGAACAATGTAAAGGTCCCCATTACACCAAAGATTGTCCACTCAAGGAAGAAGGGAAAACCCTCGAAGAAGCTTACTACACTCAATTTGGTGCATCTTTTCAATGAGGGGGATATAGAGCAACTGCTCCGGGGTTCTACCAAAGGAACAACACTTCGTACCAAGAATGAAGGCAATCTGTGGAAGAAACCCTGAGCAAGTTTATGACTGAATCGACAAAAAGGCATAAGGAGAACTCCAATTTAATCAAAGAGATCCAAGCTTAAAAGATGCAAATCATGCAAATGAGCAAGGTACTATAGGAAAGATGATTCAGAAGTTTACCGAGCTCCACTGAAACTAACCTGAGAGACCATGGCAAGTCAATCTCAACTATTGTTAAAGCTGATTCATACCTGATATGCCGTATGGGATACTCCTAATACATCGTATCCACTAGACAGAACCATACACTACTGTACGAGACAAGACAAATGACAATTTTGTTTCTAAGTCATTTGAATGGTTACTACTATGAAGAAAAAAAGGGATCATATGGACCACAATTCTCGAAAGCTTACTCTGAAGCTTCACATATCAATAATTCCATACCTAGAAAGGAGAAAGACCCAGGGAGTTTCACTTTACCTTGATTTATTAGTAATGTTTTCTTTGATAATGCCCTTGCCGACTTAGGAGCTAGCATTAGTGGTATGCCTCTCTCGACCTACCTTAACTTAGGATTAGGCGAATTAGCTCACACTAAGTTAACAGTTGAATTAGCAGACAGGACAGTGAAATATCCAAAAGGAATTGCTAAAAACATGCTAGTAGGTATCGGTAGGTTTGTTTTTCCCGTAGACTTTATAATTCTAGATATGCCCGATGATATCAAAGTGCCCTTGATCCTCGAAAGACCATTTTTGTCTACCGCCCATGCTAAGATTGATGTTTTCAAAAGAAAGATTGCTCTGAGGGTTGGGGGAAAAAAGAATTATTTTCAAAAGTGTTAAACCTGCTAGTAGTTTAATTAAGAGGGTCTACATGCTAATGGAACCAACACCCTCTCCACACTTAGAGATGGGTATTTATACCAACACTTGGACCATGTGGTTTAATGCTAATGGGTCAGGCTCGGGATTACTTAGGCTTTAGCCTACAACGTATACAATATTAGATTAAATAACAAGCCCGATACCCGTAACTAGCCTATTACAACATATATTAAATAAAGACCAAAGCTTCCTCGTTGAGTGATCGAAATTCCTCGTTCAACTCAATATTTTGAGGCTAACAATCTCCCCTAAAGCAAGGTCTTGAACCTTGAAACGAGCTTCCTTGTTTGACTCGATATCTTAAGGCTAACAATTTCCCCCAAAGCTTGGTTTCTGATAGATTTCGAGCTTCCGTGTTCACAGTCATAACATGGTCTTGGGTTTCTTGAGATTGCTTGAACATTGAGTTCTTGAGTCTTGTTCTTGGTAGGCTTCTTCCTTCATGATGTGTGATTTTTGATCTTGAGCTTTTTCTTTTTGACTTTGACTTTAATTCTGAGATCTTTAAATCTTTTCTTTGTTTGTCTTGGTGTCTCTGCCATCTTGCGATCTTGTGTCTTGACCAAAAAGCTCATACTATGCATCATCTTGAAAGCTTCCTAACAATCTCCCTTGACAATCGTTGTCTTGATAATCTTGATAACTTTTAGGAAGATCTTGAATATCAGAGTTTGCGAAAGTCTTTGTATTTAATTCTTGATCTTTTTTTATTCTTGAATCTTGATGCTTATAGTAAGTCTTTGTAGCTTGAGTATGAGCATGTGGTCATGAATTTGACTCTGCTAGAATGAGGCTGAAACACCATCGTTTGTACCTGGATTTTAAAGTTAGTGCTAAACAGCAGATATGGACTAATATGGATTTATCATTCGCTAAGATTCAGTTGCATAAACCTCCGGTTTCGTGAGGACCATTTTATAGTATAAATATTGTACCTATGATCAGGTAGGTTCAATTTTGGAATAACCTCCTTGATAGGGTTTACAGCTCAAAGTGTTAGATACTCTAACGCGTATGCATTAGATTCACCGTACTTGCTTGTTCTTAATACCAGAACGTCTCAAAGCAGACAACACGATATGAGTGAATCAGATAGTTACGATCTTTCTGATTAAACTCTCAATTCATTTTACTAGAACAAGTTTGATCCACATAGAATCACACCATTGTTTCTTTCTAGTTGACACAAGTTTGATTCATATAGAATCGCGCAAGTCACCTACCAAGAGCTTTTTTGATGTTGGCTCAAGCAGGATTTCCATCTTCACAATGAATACTTAAGTATCATGACATTCTGGCAAAATCACAAGGATAATGCGTAGGATGCTTGTTAGCAGCTTGTGAACTTATTGGTGTTCAACAAGTGTTTGTAATGGAATGTGTCCTAATGAGATTTATTTTATTGATCTCTTGGCTTTAGACTCGATTAATGCATTTTGGTTTTAGTACTCAAAGGCTGAAGCAGACTACCACATATTCAATATCAACTAACTCGGAGTGAGAAAGTTAATAGAAGTCGTATGTATCTTTGTGACAAATGAGACAAGTTTTCTAGTTTAGAAAAACTCGCATGGCTGGCGGGAGTGGTTGTGCATTGATCAACTGGTCATATGTCATACTTCAATATTAAAAATCACTTGGTGAAAGATCGATAGAATATATCTTGACTCGGTTCTGCCTAAGTGTGTAGGGATGGCTGCTTTGATTTTCACCCATATATTAGCAGGTGTCCATACATTCTTTTTTATCTTCAACCCCTTGCATTGCTATAGCCAAGACGTCAATACTAACACCTAGTTGCGTGATTTGTTCCAGTGTAGCTCAATCTTATTGGCATTATATCCCGTATTCTCATTCATCTCCAATCATACCTAAGGACTGCTATTTCTAACTATGGAGTGTCCTTGGGTAGATCCCTCCGGTTCTGGTTGGATCATAGGAGTAATACCTAACCTAACCACCTTATGACTTCAGAATCTTCATGAATTAAGATGTTGTTGGGTATGAGATCGTAACCATAAAACCTCTTCCAAAGAATATAAACAATACTTTGAGTCGTTTAGATCACTTATTATTTTCAAGATCACATTTTAATTACATTTATCCCTTTATTTTAAATACAAATTCTCTTAGTTTTTGAAATACCAAGTGATTAAAATTTGACTTGAAAATTTTGTGGGGAGAAAATATTATCAGCATAAATTATGTGGAACTTTTCTTTGGCTCCCCCTTAATTTCACACATATGACACCAATAGAGAGAATATGATTATGACTTTGTAAATTCTATGTGAAATTGAGTTTGAGCTACTTGTATATGCTTTAACAAAATGAGTGTTTAAACATTATTAACATTTTAACATTTTTCATTTGTTTAAACGTTTTTTGAAATATTTTAGACACATAAAATAGACATGTGAGTATGTGCCTAAACGCATTAAAACTTGGTTTTAAATGCTCCCCCTCAAAAATTGATTCACTTGTAAAAAATGATTTAACTTTTGAAAGATGCATGAGGAGGGAGTGTCGAACACATAATTTTGAAAGATTTTAAAGAACCTTTTGAGAAATTCTTGAAAAATTATGTTCAACATGTTTTGAAAAACCAATGTTACTTGAGCTCAAAGGACTTTGAATGTCTTTTGATTTGACTTTTTATGTCAACTCAAGTCCGAGAAGTTGTTATCTTCTCGTTGTAAGGATAAATGTACATGATTGCACACTTTCCTTTATTTAAAGATTGGGTTGTTATCTGATATTTAATAATAAGCCATAAAGAAAAATAGAAATGACATGTTTTGAAAGCATTTGAAACTATTGCTCGAACTTCATTTACATGCCCGTGTCGATGTTAATCAACATTTCTAGGTACGTAAATGTTATTGATTACAAGAGACATATCGAGAAGATTCTTTTTGGAAATTTTCTGTTTTTTTTATATTCTATTTTCTTTTTGAGATTTTAAATTTTCGTATTTTCTTTTTCAAAAATATTTTATAAAATAATTAAAAATGGAATGTTTATACAAAGAATACGTTGATAGAATATTTACATTAGATGAACCCTTTGAAGAGATGGGTTCGGAATCCATTGAAGTACCTGCACTCAAAGAAGAAGAGTTTGTACAAATAACAGCTTTAGGATTATGTGTTTCCTTTCCTAATGGTGAAGCATTATCATTCGTGTTGTAGCGGGTTTCAATTGGCTTTCTAATAGAAATCCACTTAAGACCAACCCTGAGTAAAGATTATACCCGTTGGTTTCCATGTAAGACCAGATCTAGGAGGCGTTATTTTCATATACACATTAGAGGACTTATTTGGAGAAAACCATTGTCCTATGGGGATCTGTCTACCATGATTCTTAGAGTCTCTTTTCTTTTCTACTGGTATATATCTCTTTGTTGTCTTATGGGATTGTGCATCCTTTTTCTATGCAGAGGCATGAGAATTCACCTTTGAGAGGTATTTTAAGATGCATTCATCGTGATTTGCACTATAAATGCACTTTTTACATGTAGGACATGCCAAGTCTTTTGACTTCAAGAAAGTCTTTTGATTCCTAGGTGGTTCTGCTATGTCAACAGTTATATTCGATACACGACTACTCATGGATGGTGGCCAATTCCTAGGTTGTTGATTAAAGTTCCTAGGTTTCTGTTTGTTACCATTAGCAGTGTTTGGTAATCAAGCAGCTTGTTGCATACTAGTTTTGGTATTCAAGGCTTTGTCTTTCTAAAGTTGTGCCTTTTTCTTAGCTTCCTCTGGGTAGTAGTTATGAACCATGTCATTTGAGCCTACAGATTCCCTTGGTGTATGAAATGACACATGCTTTGGGTTATTCCTAGAAGGGCCAGGTGCATTCACATCATAAGGCTTAGCAAAAGATAATTTCCTAACTTGAGGCCAAGAATGTGGAGTGACTGGTTTTGTCAAATCACATGACTTACCAACTTGGGAGGCAATCCTATGTCTTGGCAATTAGGATTGTTCAGATTTATATGCAGTTGGTTGTCTTACCACTGGCTGATTTCTTATTGGTTGCAAAGGCGGTTTCCCCAAGATTGATTGTTTTTCAAAATTAGTGTCCACACCCTTTCCTTTGTTCTTCTCAATGAGTTTCTTAAACTCACTTATGGCAATGTTCTTGTCTTGTAAATGAGCTTTCAAATCTTGTATTTCAAAATATTGTTCACGTTCTTTTAGAAATACATTTGATGCTTTTTCTTTGCAAACTGTGTCATTTTTTTATTTGTTCTTAACATTATTGTAAAGATAGTTCAAGAGAAATTGAGTATTTTTCTAATTTAGCAAAACTTTGTAAAAGCTCATTATAAACTTCTTTACTAACAGTTTCAGTTTGTTTCGAAAGCTTTTGTGCAAGACATTCACATTCTTTCACTTTATGAACATATAAGCATTGCAATTCAGCATGAGCATCTAAATCAGATAACGAATGCAAATAAGAACACATAACATCATTAGACACACATTCTTGCAAAAGTATATCATACATGTTTGAAAATTCTGCTTTATCAGATTCAAGTTCGTCAATTTCTTTTTCAAGGGATTCAACGTACTTTAAATCAGCATGCATTTCTTGCTTAAGTTCATGAACAAATGCGAAACTATCATTCTGTGTCTTTATGGCAAGAGGCATCAAACATGTTTTTATTAGCACTTCCATATCAAGAGCAGTTAGGGCACGAAAGTGATTATGAGAATGCTTTTCCCAAGCTTGATCAACAAGTTCTCTAAAGTGATTTATGTTATTTGTCATTACATTGTACGCTTGTCTACTTTTACTTATTGATTTTGAAACAGGTAAGAAACCAATGTTTTTGAAAATATTTGGTTTAAATTTCACAAAAGATTTTCTCCACATTTTCTTCCTTACTTCGTTTGCATGAGCCAACTGTTCATTATATTCCTGTGACGCTGGTTTGAAAATTTCATAAAGACTATTTAGCTTTGTGTAGTCATAAGGTCTCACTAAGTCTTTATTCAATTTTGATCGACTCTCTTTTTCAAGAGTCAGAGTCTCTTCCCTATCGGGGACGAGTCTGTTTGCAGGATCAGATTGGTCATATGGGATCTCATACAAACATGGTTTCTCATATTGAGCCTTTTTGAGGTACATTGGATTTGCAAAGGTTGGTCTACCATTGAATGTTGGGCCTTTGGGAGCTAACATATGTATGGTTTGAATTGATTGATTCCTTTTGTAAACAATTTCATTCAAAAACTTTAATTGTTTTTCCATTGAAATCATTTTGTCAATGTCTTTTTCTTCCTTAAGTTTCAAATCCGTTATTACCTTTGTTTTCTCTTTGACAAGACCTTCGTAATGTGACTTTGTTAGAAGACTCTGTTTGACTAACTCATCGTGTTTCTCTTTGACAACTGAAATTTCATAGGCTTTAAGTTTTAAACCTTCTTTTATGTCAATCTCTTTTTGAGCTAATAGTCCTAGAGTTTCATTTAACTTACGTTCAAGTTTGTCATAGTCAACTGTACGATCATTAAAGGCCATGTACTTCTCAAGCTCAGTCTGTTTGTTTTGAAGTGCAACTAGGCAACTATCCCGAATACTATTAGACTCCCCCAGGGTTCTACTAGTCTCCGCAAGAGTAGATTTGCACTCTTTTAATTCTTGAGTCAATGATGCATTTGCTTTCTTCAATTGCTTTTGAATCTTTTTATTTTCATCAACATCAAGTTTTAAATTTGCAATTAAATTAGCAAGCGCAACACGCTCATTATCACATTCTACGCATTTTGGTCTTGTCTGAATTTCATTATCCACATATCCGGTGAATCTAGAATGACATTGCTATCAACTTTTCCATCAAACAAAAAATACACATGTGTTAATAATGATTCAGGTTGGTCAGAATGTTGTAGTTGTCAACGCAAACACATATATTCAGTAGTATCATGGTACCTTACCCTTGCGTTAAGTGTCGAAAGGAGGTCTGATGTCCGTATCATCCCCAAAAAGTGCTTTCTGTCATTGCATCATTCATTGTTTCTTGCTTGCTTTCATCTCCAGATGTGTTGCTTTGATTCTCTAAACCTTGATCATTCTTTAAACCTTGATCATTCTATAAACCTTGATTACTCCCTTTGTCTAATACAATCATACTGCAGTATTTTTCAACTGAACTAGCATCCGATGCTTTAACCTTTTGAACCATGCACTCTTGAATTTGCAACTTTCTTTCATTTAACCTTTTCTGAATCGTTTGTGCAAGAATGATTGTTTTGAGCATATAATCTTCAATGAAATCAAAGTTTTTGATTATTGTTTCTTTGAAGAGTTGAGGTTCCATGCCAGTATATGCGTGAAAGTCCTTTCTTGCATACGTACCATCTAAACTTGAAGGCTTTATTAGCACAGAGGTGAAAATTTTCTCAAATCGTGTCTTGAGCACTCTAAAGGCATTCTGGAAATTAGACACAAGAATAGTTTCTTTGGTAAGTTTTTGTTCCAGTGTATCCATGTTCTGGGAGAACGTTCTTGTGAATGTGTCAACATCTTCACCAAAAATATGACTAAATGCACGTTCAAATTCACTTTTAGTGATGCATTGTTCAAGTTTCCGTGTGAAATTTGATTTAAGTGCACTAAGACCGTTTAGGCAACTACCTTTCAAGATCTTTGCTCGTTTTAGCATTTGTTGCATGTCTTGTTCATCTGAATACGAACACGAAGATAAAGTATCTTTCGGTTCCATTTTTTCCGTGATGTGAAGTGAAAATGATTTGTAGGATCTTAAGTAGGTAAAGTGATTGTTGTTGTGGATTGAAATCAATTAACGTTCACGGGATTTTACAAATCTATTATTTAAACCGAGAAAAGAAATGGAATCTTTTTCAGGATTTTACAAAATCAAGAAGAAACCGTGAAACAATGATTAATTGTTGTTGAAATCGTTGTTGAAAATGAAGTACGTGAGCTTTTGTAACGATTAATGAGCTTAAAATGACGATCGGTGCACAAACTTTCAGCTTAAAATGAGTAACGGTTGATAAAAACTCAAACAAGGACTAACGGTGCAATTACAATTCACTTTTGATGACTAACGGGTTGTTTTAAAAGAATAAGGACTAACGGTGTAAAGTTGTTTCAACTTGAAGGTTAATGATGCAACAATGGACTAACTTTGAAATGGTCTTGAAAGTCAGGGGCTGCATGTGTAACTTTTGAATTCTAGTTAATTAATAAAAATTATTCCCTCCAGTTTGTCTTTCTTGTTCGTTTAAAATTTGATAAAAGAACACGATTGAAAATTTGATCATTTAAACTCGTTCGGTTATCGTCGGTGAAATACGAATATACCACGTTGATCGAAAAGATGTCACGATCACGATGGTATAAGTTAAACGTCCCGTAGTGCACCGACACTCGAACTCGAAAAATCCGAAACGGCTTGAAACTTGTATATTTTGCGTTTGATGATTTGCTAATTCGTTTCTCACTTTAATGTTGCGAATTCGGTTGCTATAAGAAGTTTCCAATTCGGTTGTTACTTGTCCACTGCGAATCCGGTTCCTTCACAAGGTTGCGAATTCGGTTGCTTCGCAAAGTTGCTAATTCGGTTACTTCACAAATTTGCTAATTCGTCTTCACTAAAAACCAAAACCGTACAACGTTCTTCTTTTGTCTTCAACCGAAACAACAAAAATCCTATCGTCCTTGTTTCCTCAAAATTTGGATCTTGGTCTCTTCTTGTCTCAACCGTGGACCACAATAAGCAAATAAGCTAACCAAAAAAACTTTAAAAAGCTTGAAAGATAAGCTCAAATAAGCTCGAAAATTAATAAGTTAACCACAATAAGCTCTAAAGAAAAACCAAATAAGCCAACTAACAAAAAAGGTTGTTAATAAGCTCGTTTCACCACAAGAATAAGCCACGAAAAATAATCAACAAAAAACTCAAACTTTTCTTTTCACCTTGTGTTCAAACCGTGTGAAAGAGAAGCAACTCAAGAAGCTTGAAGACGGTCTAAAAATAAGCACTTTTATACCTCGAATAAGCTAAAAATAACAAGAGAAAAATTTAGACTTATAAACCCACGTCAAACTGTTGGAAAACAAGAGACAAAAAAAAAACTTAAAAACACGTAACTAAGAAACTAGAAATGTTTTTTAAACCAAAAATTAGACCAATGGTATCCTAAACTATAAGCAAAAACAATTTAAGTGAATGTAAACTGTTTGAGCCCAAACTCAATTAGTATGAAGCCCACTTGAAATCGTTTTTTTAAAAGTAAAACTGTTATCAAAATACAAAAAAGAAAAGAAAGAAAGAAAAAAAAGAAAAGAAATAAGTCGAATAAGCTGGACTAATAAGCACGAATAAGCTCACAAAAAAATACCACAAAATCACTAAACCCACCCGTGGCGAGTAATACCAAATGTAGGAACCCGGAACACTTTCACTTCACCATTGTTGAACAAGAAAATAAGATAGGAGAAAAATAAGAAGAGTAGAGAGAGGTTAGAGAGAGAAAGTAGAGAGAAGAAAATGAGATGGTTGATTAACTTGCAAAAAATACAAATGACACCAACACCCTCTCCACACTTGGAGAGGGGTATTTATACCAACACTTGGACCGTGTGGTTTAATGCTAATGGGCCGGGCTCGGGATTACTTGGGATTTAGCCCACAACGTATACAATATTAGATTAAACAACGAGCCCGATACTCGTAACTAGCCTATTACAACATATATTAAATAAAGACCGAAGCTTCCTCGTTGAGTGACCGAGCTTCCTTGTTCGACTCAATATTTTGAGGCTAACAACCAGGACACTTTAAATCGTAAATCTACAACTCGTCGATACGACACCCCAGAGAGGCCTCATATGTTTATGAAATTCCCTATTAATATAGTACTTGGTATTTATAAGTTATATGTGAAAGAGTAATTAACGAGACAAACGTTTTATGAAAACGTTCGTTATGTTTCGTTAAGGACTCTTGGTAAAACGTGAGTGACATAGAAGTGGTATAAGTGAAAATGGTTCAAAATGGTCGAGTCTCGATTCAATTTAATTACAAAAGGTAAACGGGTCATATTCTCGATAAGTGGGTCCTACCACTTTGGGTTTCATAAAAATAGCCAATTTACAAATTAAACCATCCCGGTTCATATTAAGTTACTAATAAGATACATCCCGCTCGAGTAACCATATTTTCTAAACCGCAAAAGGTCTCGACTAGGTTTTTATATCCCCGAGACCGTATTCAAGTCTACTATACAGATTTAAAAATCCCACTAATTTAATTTTTATAGAAAATGGTCAAATTGGTCGATACATCATTAATGATCATGGCTGTTTTTAGACAGCCAACATCAGTCCCGGTAAAATAGCCGTCATTTTCAAACTGTAACTCCGATTAAGCTCAAACCAGTGAGCATGGTTAGATATTTGAGTCCTCTACAACTTTTAGTTTTACATAATTAGGGGTCACTATACAAAAATCTGGAGATAATAGCCATTTACTACAGGTGTGCAGAATCTGCGCACCTTTGCCATTTCGGCTATAACTAATTCATTCGACATCGAATCGGGTCGAGCCACCCGGAAAAATGATCATAAGAGATAGGAATACAACCTAGTATTTTTAACTAATACCCAGAACCTACTGATTTTCCACAATATCTCCATGTTTGCTACTGGTCTAAAACAGAATTTACCACCATTACCTAAGGCTTGTTTAGCTTGCATTTTTATGATTTAACAAGTATGTACAACACATAATCATGTCATATTACTTATAAAACTTGCACAAGGTATGTAGTATATCAAAAGGAAAGGAAAAACATGAAATCTAAACATAGTCTTACAAATTTTTGGATGGAAACACAAGAACCACTATCCTAAGTCTTCTAACCACCAACTTAGTCTTCAATCTTCAACCAAACTTGTTATAACCTTAGAGAGTTCTTGTACTTAGCCTTCTAGTTCAGCCTTTAATCTTGTGTGTCTCTTATATCAACCTTGAAATCTTCAAAGCAATACTTGGACTATGTAATACACACCTAGGTCTTCATCTTTGTAGTATATTTTGGAGCTTGAATTAAAACTTCAATGGTGGTGGTGAATATGTTGTGTACGGATGGGAGAGGAGAGAAACAAGAGATATTTCTTTCTTATGTGCAAAGTATCTTAATGGTGAAGTTAGATTGGGATTGGGTTTCTAAATCTACTAAAAGGAAAAGGCATATAAAAGGCACGCTAAGTTATACTAATTAAGTTTAGAACTATAAGATTAAACTAAAAATGATCTAAGAAATATAAATGACTAATATGCTTAATAAGTGACGTAAAATGTTCATTAAGTGCGGGCTAAGGTCTAGGAAATTAAAATCTTTAGAAAACAATTTTCAAGAAATTACATGACAAGTAAAATAAATGCTTTTTAAAATAAATGACAAGTATTTAAATTGCATTAAAAGTAAATGACGGAATGTAAATTGGAAAATACTAATGACTATTAATTTTTTAAACCTTTTTTTTTAAAAAAACCCGCACTTAAATTCCAAATCACTAATCACTTAACTAGTACTCACTACTCATAATGAAATTCAATTTAACAAAAATAAATCTACACTAAGCATGGCAAAAATCAAATAGGCAAACATATTATAGAATGATAAAATAAATCTACACTAATTAATTGAAAAAGGATTAGAAAATGGAACTAAATTGGAGACCCGCAATTAAACGAATACCACCCGATTTATTTAACTAAAACAGCTAATCAAAAGTATGGTCTAGTAAATTAAACCTTATCTCCGCGCCTCATTGAGTAGACGGTACCATAAGTGACACAAACAAAACAGATATTGTTAACTAACATAGTATATAAACAATTGCAATCTAAATAGTCCAACTAATAGCACAGAACACATTTAAACTAGACGAGGCCCAGATATCAATTAGAAAACAAGCCCCAAACAAACGCAAGCCTAAACCATGGCCCAATACAAACTAACAAAAGCCCAGCGACAAGCATTATACGGAAGATTGAATACCATTTAACAATTTTGTTCTAATAAGCTTTTTTTTTAAAATAAACCTTATTAAGCTTAAATGAGTTGTAAGCGAAACAGAATAAGCAAAATTAATCACAAACCACACGAAAGACCAATTTGAATAAGCACTAAGGACGGAATTAATCTAGATAGAAAGATTGAGTAAGTTAAAACAAGAATTTCAAAAAAAACAACTCAACTTTATCAATTAAAATCGAACCTAACTAAAAACTATGAAAACACAACTAAGATAGAAACAAACTCGCAAGTAAATCTTAAAAAGAAAATTAGCTAATCTAGCAATGACCCTTAAGAAATAAGCTCAAATAGGCATGAAACAACGAGAATCAATTTTCTAAACAATATCTAAATTACTTTCGAGCATTAAGCCAACATGTCACGAATTAAGCACTTATTAAGCAGCGAAATCAGATCTATGATTCTAAATAAGCATTTAAACAATTCATTTCTCAACTCAATTAAGAAATAAGCAACACGAAAAGGAAAAGAAAACGAGAGATTAAGCACGAGATAAGCAAACCGAGATATTTAATCAACTTCAAACTAATTTTAATACTTCATTACATTAAGTTTCTAAAATAAGAAAGGTACATTAAGCTGTAAAAACGAAATAAGCTAATACAAAACTAAAAATTAGCTAAAACTAAAATCTAAAACTAAAAAAAACTAACTAACTCCTTCTAAAGTGAGGGGGAGCAACATGTTTAAATAGGAGTATGAGGGGGTGGAATGGTAAATTCGTCCAATCATTTGGTAATTATTCCTCCAATCATTTGCTTTGATTAGTGATCACATGGATTGAGGAAGTAAAATGAATGATCCAACCAGTGTCCAATCGCCACGTGGTCTAGTAGAGAGCTTCATTTGTACGCAATAGCTACGCCCGTTAGATCATATTTTTTAGAAATTGAAATGAGTTGAAGATATTCCATTTAACCTTGCCACGCGACGCCATGTGATTGGCCTTCAAATTCATGAGTGCTCGGTCACGTGCTCCCATTTGATTTATTTTTGCCTCATGTGATATGATGTCACTTACATCTCAATTCTTCAAAGTTGCAATATTTAGTCGAAATGGAATGAGCTTTATTTTTCATAATGGGCCAAGTTATGGACTAGTTAGAAATTCTTATGCTGGTCCGGCCCATAAAATGGTTACGAGCTCTAGCCCAAATAAGATCCAAGGGCCACGTTTTGGAACTCGTATTCTCACGCTCTTTTCATTCTCGTGCTCGGTTTTGTCCGGTTTTGTCTTTATTTTTGTTCTTTTCTTGATATCCGTACCATCACATACACAAACACAAAACAAGCATATATTTGCAATTTTATTAAGTTTTTGGTCTTTTGGGTTCGTTTTTCAAGGTAAAAAGTATGTACAAAATAGCAAATATCAAATCCCCCCATACTAAAGTATTGTCGTGTACTCACGCAATATTAATATAAAAGCGCTTAAAAACTAAAATATTCCAATCCCCAAAACTAATCACTGAAAAAGTAGCAAAATGCTCATCTAAGGAGATTAAGGAATCAATAGTTATAAAACACTCTGTTTTTACCATTATTGAATATATATACTCATTACCACTAATATTTTTGTTTCTCTCTTTTTCTTATTATTATAATTTTTTTTATATATTTTAGCAACTAACTAATTTGACTTTCGTTATTAGGGATCATAGAACAAGATGCATTTCGATCCGAAAATGCCCCCAAAAAGGATAAATTCATCGTCCCTGACTTTTCACTTATCCAAACCAAGCTTAAAATGAAATCACAGCTAAATATCAGTAAAGATGACTATTCATATTTGCAAATTGTGAACTTTTCACTCCTGACAATTATTATATCTTAGGTGAATGTGCTATTTTGAATTTCAACCATGGATCAACGTTTTACAAGATACTATGCTTTCAGTTCCACCTTGAGGAATAATGAGTTGAAGGGAAGATATCCTATGTAGCGACTTTCGTCTCGGCACATCCCAACCTTGCGGGCTAAGTGACCAGGCTTTTAAACACCTCACAAAGAATAGTTTCGGGACCACGACCTGATGTTTCAAAAACTCTCAGGTTTCACGTTTATTCATAGCTTATAAATAGAAATAGTTCAAGTTTTAAATGCATATTTGAATTTAACAAAAAGAAAATATATTTATTAATTTAAATTAAATATTATGCAATTGTTAATCCTCGACCTTTTAGAAGGCTCCTGCCAACATCGGTTTGTGAAGCCGGCAAAGATGGCAGAAAACTTTTTATCAGTCTCGGATTTTTATTCTTATATGGGGCTTTCTTTTCGACGAATACCACATCGGTTGTGAGCCGGAATTGAGTAGTAAAACTTATATCAGCCACAGCTTTTATTATTATATTTTTTTTATCATTTTATCATCTTTTTTTTATATAGAGAAGACTTCTTTTTGAAAAATTCAAGTATAAATTTGAACTAAGACTAAATTTTTTGCTATATATTACATAAAAATTGTTGATTTAAGTTTAATCTCCAAAAACAGCACGTATATTAGTCCGGTTAAGAGCTTATGGGAGAAAAAGCAACCAATATTACATTACCATGAGCTCTAAGATTTCCAATCTAATCCTTGTTTAGCATCCCACTATACTTACACTCTATATTTTTTGTTCTTTCGCGGAGATTCGCGAACGCTTAGCCTAAAAGTTAAGGAACAAGCTAGAGCTCAACAAGCTCGATCAAGACGCTTAGCCTAAACGTTAAGGAACAAGCTAGAGCTCAACACGCTCGATCGGGTCAAAATTTATTTTTATTCTACCTAGTAGGAAATTCAAAATTATGACAAAACACTTATTTTATTTTTGAAATTTTTAAATTTTTTCATTGTTTTGAAATTTTGGTGGTAAAAACAGGATTACGTGAAAACAACGGCAGCAGGCACAATCAAATCGATAGATTCCCCCCATACTAATTCCAATGCATATTCTTGATATAAAGGGGTCTCTACGCAAATCTAAAGTCGTTTATTAAGTATGCTAAAGATAAACGTTAGTCGATAAGATTTTAGGATATCGGATTCCCTAAATGAAGATGAGGATATGAAGCTCGAATGTATGAATAGACAAAACCATAAACACGAGAGTCTTCAAAATCCGGGCAATCCTGGACAATAAAAATCACAAAACACGAAACACAAGAAAAGAAAGGCTAGCCCCTTCACATTAATTGTTAGAAAATAGATAAAAAGATAGAAACGCTTGTTTTTGTTAACCGAGTCACGAGCTTGACTCAGCCCCGAATTAAGTTGTCCATGTGGAAGCAAATAGAAAATAAAATCTCAATCGGGCTTTCATTAATGTTTGGATAGACATTAAAGCACATGAAAGTTCCATCCCGATGAGATGCCACTGGCTCTAAGTGGAGATGCCGGGGTCAAAAATGGTGTCTT
>BQNB010074204.1:0-31868 GCA_026074375.1 Tanacetum coccineum | reverse complement strand
ACCTTGGAAAAGTTGAAGATTTATTACCTAGATAAGCAGGAGGTCACCTTAAGAACAGATTGTCAATCCATCATTAGTTTTTACAATAAAACTAATAACAACAAATCCTCAAGAGTTAGGTGGATCAAGTTTGCAGATGCAGTCACGGGAACAAGCGTCAAAATTAATATAGAACACATAGAAGGAAAACATAACACCCTTACTGATTCCCTCTCAAGACCTGTTAACCTTTGTTTTGCAGAATGCACAGGTGAAATGAAGCAATTAAAAGCATCTGCTCTTTACTCAGTGGAGGAAGTTCTACAGTCCCTCAATGCCTTTTAGAAGAATATGAAGATCACCTACGAAGAAGTCATGAAGATTTCCGACCACATCCTAGAATCTTCACAAAAACTATCTTCACACCTGAAGAACCAGGAACACTATACAAAGTCATGAAGATTGGCCTTGAGCTGGTAACGTTTGTATAGTGTTCTTGGTTCTTCAGGTGTGAAGATAGTTTTTGTGAAGATTCTAGGAAGTGGTTGGAAATCTTCATGACTTCTTCGCATGTAGTCTTCATATTCTTCTGAAAGGCATTGGGGGACTGTAGAACTTCTTCCATTGAGTAAAGAGCTGCTGCTGCTAATTCCTTCATTTCTCCTGTGCATTCTGCAAAACAAAGGTTAACAAGTCTTGAAAGAGAATCAGCAAGGGTGTTATGTTTTCCTTCTATGTGTTCTATGTTAATTTTGACGCCTATTCCTGTGACTGCATCTGCAAACTTGATCCATCTAACCCTTGAGGATTTATTGCTATTAGTTTTGTTGTAAAAACTAATGATGGCTTGACAATCTGTTCTTAGAGTGACTTCCTGTTTGTTAAGGTAGTAGATCTTCAATTTCTCTAAGGTGTTAATGTATGCATTGATTTCGGCATCAATTGTAGATTGAGTTGTTGAGAATTTGCCACTTGCATACGCATAAATTCTTTCTGAACTTCTTGGATCCTCCTTGCTCTTTTTCCATTTGAATATTCCTCCCCATCCTTCCATGCATCCATCTGTTTCCAGGATGATGTAAGCATTTTCTGGTGGAATTTCCAGGTCTGGAAGATTTTGAAATTGTTCTTTGATTTTTTTGACTAATTTATAGTCAGAGGGCTTCAGTCTTTTATCTCCATGAGCATTTGTTTTTTCATAAAGTGGCCTTAAGAGTATCCTAAGTTTTGGGATATGATTTTGAGCATAATTAATTATTCCCAATAATGACCTTAATCCTTTCTTTATCTTCAACTCTTCTTCATTGAAGTTCATAATCTTCTTTATGATATGTTGTTGCAGCTTTATAGTTCCTTCTCCTATGACTGCTCCCAAGAAATCTACTGTTGAGACTATTATCTTTATTTTTTTAGGGATAAGACCAGACCATTATCTTCACAAATCTTTAACTTCCTTTCTAGATGCTTTGCATGCTTCTTTTCATTTTTTAAGAAAACCAGTATATCATCAATATATACTACGATGAATGATTCTGTTCCTTTGAAGCACTTATCCATCTTTCTTTGGAATACTGTTGGGGTATTTTTCAGACCAAATGGTATAACAAGCCACTCATAGAGTCCTCCTAGGACTAAAATGCAGTCCATGGGATTGATTCTTCATCTATGGCAACTTGATGAAACCCTGATTTTAGATTGAAGTTTGAGAATATCTTTGCACCTCCTATTCTTTTTATGATCATATTTATGCCTGGTAGAGAGTATTAATCCTTGTATGTATTGTCATTTAAGGATTTGTAATTGAACACCATTCTCTCTTTTCCTTTAACTTCTCTTCATGTTACAAGGTCAATTGTTGTTCCTGAATTTATGATCATTGCCATTGTTCTATGCCTGATTTTAGTTGGGCGAATAGCACCAATTTTGAGAAGACTATCAACATGTTTTCTGAATGAGTCTTCCATTGCTAGTGTTACATGCTTTAATGGTCAATCTTTAATTGTAATATCTGGATTTATGATGTCCAGTTTACAAAGTTCACCATTCTTTTTCTAGTGCTTCAGGGGTTCATCTTCGATGTATCCTTGATGTTTCAAACTATCTATGACAGGTTTGAATTGCTCTAAGAATGCCTTGCTTCCTTCTTGGGTGAAATAAATAGATTCATTTATTTCAAGGAATTCTTCTTCACTGACGTTTAACTTAGCAATCTATGCGATTTCAGTTTGATTTGAAGTCTTGATTCTGGAAACCTTTTTGTAAATGGTTATTTCATCTCCTTCTATTCGAATTCCTCCTTTCATAGACCTCAAGAAGTTGGCTCCTATCAGCATTTCGATACCATTGCTATCTCTCATATCAAATGCATATATAAGAGGTATCTTGAATTTGTTTCCTTCGACTAGGAAAGAGCCTTGCTTCAATCGGTGAGTAGCCTACTATCTTGAATTTAAGCCATTAAAGAAAACGATCTAAGTTAGAGGCTCTAGTGCCTCTTCTGGAATGACTTTCTTGTTTATACAACATGTTGATGCTCTTGTGTCTATTATTGCAGTGGTTTCGAACATTGGGCAATTAGGAATATCAAACTCAACCTTTACATTGTAGAGTTGATTAGTGATTTTCCTAACTTTTGTACTTGTAGTAGTGTTTCCATAATAATAGACTTTCGTTTCTATACAAAGTCTTGCTGTTTGAGAATTTCTTAATGGCAGAAATTCTTCCTGGACTTGCGTTTGTTTTTCTTTCTCCTTTTGCAATTGTACCTTTAGTCCTCTTATCTCTTCATCCTTTTGTTCTTCTAGCTTTATTTGTTCAGCCTTTAGTTGCTCAATGATTTTAAGGGCGTCTGTGAGATCCCTTATTAGCGAGCTTTCTTTTGACTGCCATAATTCTTCCTTCTTTTGTATAGTAGTTTTGTTTTCATAGTATTCCTTAGCTTGATCTCTGATCATCTGTTGCACTTGTTTAGTCTTTTCATTCAAAAGTTCTTTAAGAAGCTTTACTTCATTGTTGCTAAAGTCCTTTTCTTCTTCTGGTTTTTAGGGCTGCTTTCCTTTAACATTAATTATTTTGCCAAGGTAATTTTTTGCGCAAAGGGCACATGTAGTGAGTTGGCATATAGGACAGTTAAGTCTTGACATGTCTGTAGTTAGTATCCCACAATAATAGCAGATTGTGTAGTTAGTGACCGTGTTTTCCTTTCAGTCAACTCGCATTCTTTGCTCTGAGTTGGTAACTCCTTGTTTGGTTTCCACGATCCTACAGATTGAACCATTTTTGCTATTTTTATTGGTGGTCCAGGATGGAACATAAAAGCATGATGATTAAATTGATCATTTTTTCTTCTTCTTGCTCAGTGTCACTTTTATCACTTTCTTTTATTGTCACAAAGGCTGCTTCTTCAACAGGGGTATCTTAGACCATAACGCTGATACTTTGATGAGTATCACCTTCTCTCCGATATTCTATAGACACTACTGTCATCAAAATCTGCTGAAACAATGTCCCAATTGTCATCAAGATCCAGTTCTTGATAAATAGGTGATCTTGCAATGTTTCCTTGCTTGCTTCTACAATCTTTTGCAAAATGCCCTTCTTTTCCACAAATAAAGCATTTGCACTTCTTGACTCGTCCTCTGTCATCCTTATACTTTATCTTGAATGGTTTTACATGAGAATTATGCGGCTTTCCTTTGTATGTTCTTGATTTTCTCATTCCATATTTCTTCCTCATATTTTTGTAATAACCAGGAATTGGTATGGCAGAACAGAGAGATAAAATCTCTTAATTCTTTAGTGAGTGCCGCATCTTTGCACATATCTAAGATGAAAGTATGAGTAAACTTGATTGCAGGTAAGACTCCTGAGTTAAGACCAGGGTATTTAGCTTTAAATGATTCTTCTATCTTCTTGGATAAGGAGGGTCAGAGCTTAGCAAAAAGTTTTTCTGTTGTTAAAGGAAAGTATAATCTTCCTAATTTGATTGCTAGCTGCCTGAAATCTTCTAAGAATGACCACAAGTTTTTGGTCTCTTCACTGGTTATCATGTCCAAGTACTTATAGGCCCTGTCTTGTTCATATGTTGAGCCACAATATAGGTCTTCTAGCAGGATTAGCTGACTCACTTATGATGTTATATTTTGTGGTTCATCTCAAATTGGTTCAAGAGCAAAATATGTGTCTAGATACATGGTACGCCATTGTTGCCACATTAACTTCTCACTTTTTCCAAGAAGGTTTTCCACAAAAGCTAACTTTGCTTTATTGTCAGACCACGTTTGATTATTGAGCCTATTAATTGTTATAGACTCCCATCTGGATATTACTTCTGACCATAAGCATGGGTGTGCTGGCAAAACAAGCATTACTCCTGATTTTGTCCATGTCAGTGATAGAGTCCACTGTGAGTTATGATACTCACCATATCCTCCACTGAATGTTTTACCTTTTCCTTGAGGATAACCAAACTGATAGTCTGGCTTATAGAATGGTTGTGGATTCTGTTGCGCCGGTGGGTAGACTGGTGGCCCCATGATTGAATCATGTGGGGGTTGATAGCTTTGGGTTGATTCTTCTTGTGAAGATGGGAATGCATGTTTTTCATGTCTCTTGATGATTTGTAATGCCATTTGTTTGAAATTTTGAAACTTTGGGTATGGTAAATCATCATCATCATTTTCTTCCTTAGAAAGATGAAGAATTGTATGGTTCTCACCACGCTTCGTTGCGAATGGGTTTTCCCATTCTAACCCTGATTCCTTCTTTTGTATGGCGAGATTTTCATCCCATTGTGGTAGATATTCATCAAGAAATTCTTGCTGATTTTGTGCAAGTCTTTCTTGTATGACAAGAATGTTTCCG
Organism: Tanacetum coccineum; assembly: GCA_026074375.1. Taxonomy (NCBI): domain Eukaryota; kingdom Viridiplantae; phylum Streptophyta; class Magnoliopsida; order Asterales; family Asteraceae; genus Tanacetum; species Tanacetum coccineum. The sequence continues at coordinate 27,026 of BQNB010074204.1, read as the reverse complement.
CTACTTCGTTCATCATCATCCCAATCAGTTCTTTCTTCTAAAATAGTTACCTTTCCTAGGGTAACTTCATCATCTGAGAATTCATCTCCCCAACCAGTTGCTGCAACTTCTTCTATTGGGGTTATGTCTGGTGGTGCATCATACCTGACATAATAATCCCATTTTCCCGATGGTTCACCAAGTGTTGACCATTTTTCCCATGACTTTTGCTTTGATCGTTTTGGTTTGTTGGATCGTCTAACTTTATTTAATGGTTCTTCTTCTAGGATTCTTGCTTCATTTAAGCAACTTTCACAGAAACATATGTCATAAGAGATATGTTCTTCTTGAGGAGTTTGTAAGCAGATTCCTATGAAGTGTTCTTCATCTTCATCCAAGTTATCGTTTCCTATCACTTCTCGGTCATGTTAATCAACTGAGTATCTTGGTGGTTGAGGTGTTTGTCGGTATCTTTCAAATTGTTTTTGGTAAAAGACAGCGCAATTGCTTCTTTATAAAAAGTACCGTAAGAGACGGGAAAAGTTTGAAGTTAACCGTTTGGTGAATTTAAAACAAGTTTGTAAATTTATCCCTTGAAGTTTTTAATGTTATGTCCGAGCGCTTTGAGCAAGAAATACAATATTGGTACGATAATTCACGAACTGTAGATCCTGAATATATCGTTTTAACAAAACAAGTCCTAAACCTACACCAACCGATTTAGCTAATAATCTAGCTTGTGTTTATAGTCGTTTAAATCTATTTTCTAAAGTAGCACTCAAAAATTACAAAAGTATTTCCGAAAAACAAAAAGAACTTGAGTCTAGAGTCCAAAATTGTCAAGAAAAGCTTGAATCTTGTGAGGAATTACTAAGAAAAACATAGAGTGAAACCAGAAAAAGCCTTCAACAGATCTCAACAGATCTCAACAGAGATCCAACAGTCCAAACCACTCACTAAAAGAGAAGTCTTGAACCTTGTTCAAGAAATAGATGAGCAACTAAAGTTAGTCGAAAAAGAAGCCTTTAGACTAACAGAAGATCTTAATTAAAAGATCCAAAAGGTTGAAAACCTTCTTCACGAAGTTAAGAAGCTCATCACCGGACGAGTCTTGCCAATCAAAAAGCAACAACTGAATATCAAGAAGCTATACAAGCTACTGAAGATCTTGAAACACCAACAGTTGGTTTTGCAAAAACATCTGATTATAAAGGAGGATTAGATGTTCAAGTAAACGTTGTTATAAAACAAAATAACACTTTACTTTACTTGGCCACTAAGCAAAGTCAAAAGTTAGTTGAGCTCGAAGAAAAGTTTGACAAGCTCAAACAAGAAATTCATACGATTGTAGAAAAAGAAGTTCAGCCCACTGACCTTGAAGACTCAATATCAAGCCTGGCTAAAAGACTTGATAGTTTCTCCATTAGTGGAAAACTCCCGGTAAAAAGAATAAACGGAAAAATACACGTCTTTGAAGATCCTAATAAAATCTTTAAAGAACAGTTTGAAAAAGAGTCAAAGAAATGACTTCCAGAAGACCAAGCATCCTCAGCAGAAGTTCTACACAAACACAAACATAACTGCCAACACAAGAAGACCAAATCCGCGGCTACCGACAAATGGCCCGAAATAGGCATCAAGTAGCTAGAAGAACAAGAAGAGTGTTTGGAAGGAATAATTACAATCGAACTCTTAAAGCAGCTGTGGACCCGAAAAGACAGCTTGAAATATCAAGAGAAAGGCGAGCGAATCTTGTTCCCGCAGAAGTACTCTATTCAAACAATAGAAGTACAGCAAGACACATAGTATATGAGCATTACACTGAGCAAAGAATTTTGTGTATTGGTGAAAATTAAATAAATCTTCGATTATGCAATGAAGAGTCTTATGAAAGCCTGAGAAATTCAGGACTTCAGCATATCCACTTGGGGATATTCATGATAAGGCTACACGCACTCCATCGAAGAAGTGCCGAAACAAATGCTTTAGTTTTCCTCCGAGACACTAGATGGGAAGATAGCTGACAAATTATTGCAACTATGGAAGTAGACCTCTCAGCAGGAACGCAGTTAGTCTATACATTCCCTGATATGATTCTAAGTGTCAATGACTTCCACAATCATGTAGAAGTTTCTATACAGACTCATGGGTATGATACTTGGCAAGGTGGTGAAAGTAACTTACTGATAACAATGGCCTTAACAGGCAGGTTATCAAATACCAGTTATATGGGATTCCAATATAGCGTGGAAAATGTTGTGGATCACCTCACCACAACTGGCATCATAGCAATTCCTAGTGAAAGAAGGATTATAGAAGAGTTAGAAGGAATGAGCTGGCATCTAAAGCCACCTGAGCAAACTTCAGTACGTGTTCCATCAAGGGTTGCAGTAAATGAAAGGCTAAATAGATCGGTAAGTCTCCGATTTGAAAGATACCTACAAACACCTCAACCACCAAGATACTCAGTTGATCACGGTTGATGTAGGCTTAGGACTTGTTTCGTTAAAAACGATATATTCAGGATCTACAGTTCGTGAATTATCGTACCAATATTGTATTTCTTGCTCAAAGCGCTCGGACATAACATTAAAAACTTCAAAGGATAAATTTACAAACATGTTTTAGATTCACCAAACGGTTAACTTCAAACTTTTCCCGTCTCTTACTTGGTATCTTTTTATAAAAGAACAATTGCCGCAGTCTTTTTACCAAAAACAAGTGGTTATATGAAATTTTTATAGATTATTGTTATTGTAGAAATACGAATATTGAGATAATTTATACCTTTACTGCTTTTCCTGAATATACCCTGTAAGGGTTCAGCATTACATAGAGCTAAGAACGTTTTGTTTCAAAGCTCTGATTCCAAGATGAATAGTACGTGGCCAGGAATTTTTATCTTGTATAAGCTCAAAAACTAAACTTTAATTACAAGTTACTTAAAACACACCTTTATATTAAAATACTGCGGAAGCTTGATGTTACAAGGGTGGTGGTAGTAGTAGTGGTGGTGGTTTTTTTCGCGATGATTTTTTAACAATCGTTTACAACTCTGCCTTGTATAGCGGTTTCCTCCCCAATCGAAGGATATGCTTTTAGCATTACATTTAAATGCATTTGCTTTCCATCCCTGTTGGCATATGCGTATTATTCCAGGGTATATTAAACATGGCTATATGCCAGGGAATTTTCCTATGCCATTATTTGGTACATTTAATTTTACAATAACTGTAAAACATTTGTTGGGACCGGCGGCTCTTTTGAATTTTAAAACATATAGGTGGAGTCGGCAGGCTTTTTCCTTGTGGACTTTTGTTTCACGCATTTGGTGAAATTTGTTACATGAGGAGCCTTTCGAGCCTTTGGACAAAGTGGAATGGGACAGATTAAATTCTGTAAGCTTGTAAACTATAATCATTTCCCATCCCGGGTCCACAATTTTTAAAAATTGAATCGTCACCTGCTTTCGTCATTTCTTTTGTAATACTTTCCCTGTTTATGTTTAGTGTAACAGGTTATTTTCCGTCATCGTTTGATTTTGCGTCTTCTTCTGAGGGGTTAGATGTTATTGCATACCAATATCTTGTGCGAGGGGCTTCTTTGTTTCCCGGTTTTATCGAGTGGATTCTTTTAGCTTTCTTTGTTTGTACCTCCGAATCATTCTTCTCGTTGATCTGACCGTGGTTTTTTTTGTCTTTGGTTGATTGTCCAAAAGCATATTTGCAGCTTTGCATTGTATGATTGACTTGTAGGTTTTTCGCATCAGCTTTAACTGACTTCTTTTGTGGTAAAAGAGTTCAAGGTTCCTTAATGCGGACTGTTCTTCCATGTATCAGGATCATCCATTCTGATTGGTGTTTGATTAGCCTTGAGTTGTAGCGTTTTTGTTACAAGTGCTCCTGGTTCTTCAGGTGTGCAAGATAGTTTTTATGAAGATTCTTAGGAAGTATGGTTTTGAAAATCTTTTCATGACTTCTTCGCAGGTAGTCTTCATATTCTTTGAAAGGACTTTGCGGTGGGACTGTTTAAACTTCTTACACTGTGTAGAGACGCCTGCTGCTGCCGCTAATTCCATATTTATAATGTGCATTCTGCAAAACAAAGGTTAAACATGTCTCGAAAAGAGATTATCAGAAGGGTGTTTATGGGCTTTCCCTCTAGGTGTTCTCTTTGTTAATTTTAACGCCTGTTCCTGTGACTGCATCTTAAACTTGTTCCATACTAAACCCTTGACGGATTCTATTACTATTATTTTTGTTGTAAAAAACTAATGATAGCTTGACATTTGTTCTTAGAGTGGACTTTCTTGTTTGTCCAGGTAGTAAAATCTTCATTTCTCCAATGGTGTTATTTGCATGGCATTGATTTCGCATCAATTGTGGTTGAGTTGTTGAGAATTTTGCCACTTGCATATGCCACAAATTTCTTTCTGAACTTTCTTGGATCCTCCTGGCTCTTTTCCATTTGACTATTCCTCCCCATCCTTCTATGCATCCATCTGTTTCCATTGATGATGTGTGAGCATTTTCCGTTGGAATTGCCAGGGAAAACTTTCAGGTCCGGAAGATTTTGAACTCTTCTATCTTTGTTTTTCTGACTAAATTCATAGTCAGTGGGATTCTATCTCCATGAGCATTTGTATTTTCATTAAAGTGTTGTCTTAGTGTTATTCCCAAGTTTGGGATATGATTTCGAGCGTAATTAAGGATTCCTAAGAATGACCTTAATCCCTTCTTTGTCTTCAACTCTTCTTCATCTTGAAGTTTTACAATCTTCCTTTATTGGATATGTGGTTGCAAGCTTTATAGTTCTATCGACATGTTTTCTGAATAAGTCTTCCATTGCTGGTGTTACATGCTTTAATGGTCTATCTTCTATTGTAATATCTGGATTGATGATATCCAGTTTACAAAGCTCACCATTCTTTTTCCAGTGCTTGAGGGGTTCTTCTCCAATGTATCCCTGCTGTTTCAACCTATCAATGACAGGTTTGAATTGTTCTTGGAATGCCCTACTTCCTTCTTGGTTGAAATAAATGGATTCATTTATCTCTAGGAATTCTTCTTCACTGACTTCTAACTCAGCAATTTCTGCAATTTCAGTTTGGTTTGAAGTCTTGATTTTAGTGACCTTTTTGTAGATGGTTATTTCATCTCCTTCTATTCGAATTCCTCCTTTCATGGATCTTAAGAAGTTGGCTCCTATCAGCATTTCAATACCATTGTTGTCCCTCATATCAAAAGCATATATGAGAGGTATCTTGAATTTGCTTTCCTCAATTAGGAAATAGCCTTGCTTTATTCTATGAGTAGCCTGTTGACTTGAATTTAAACCATTGAAGACGACAGTCTGAGTTAGAGGCTCCAGTGCTTCTTTTGGAATGACTTTCTTGTTTATGCAACATGCTGATGCTCCTGTGTCTATTATTGCAGTGGTTCCAAAAGCTGTGCAGTTAGGAATATCAAATTCAACTTTAACATTGTAAAGTTGATTAGTAATTTTCCTGACTTTTGGACTTGTAGTGGCGTTCCCTGAATAATGAACTTCTGTCTCTACGCAAGGTCTTGCAACATGAGTGTTTCCCAATGGTGGAAACTCTTCTCTAGAAAACTGGACTTCTGCTTCTTCTTTCTTCTTCTGCAACTGAGCTTTAAGCTCTCTTATTTCTTCATCTTTTTGTTCTTCAAGCCTTTTGTGTTCTTCAAGCCTTTCCTTTTCAATTCTGAGCTGATCAATGATTTTAAGGGCATCTGTGAGATCCCTTACTAACAAGCTTTCTTTTGACTGCCATATTTCTTCTTTCTTTTGCATAGCAGCTTTATTTTCATAGTACTCTTTGGCTTGATCTCTGATCATCTGTTGCACTTGTTCTGTCTTTTCTTTCAAAAGTTCTTTAAGAAGCTTTACTTCATTGCTGTTGAAGTCCTTTTCTTCTTCTTGTTTTTGGGGCTGTTTTCTTTTGACATTAACTGTTTTGCCAAGATAATTTCTTGCACAAAGGGCACATGTTGTGAGTTGGCATTTGGGACAGTTAAGCCTTGACATGTCTGTGGTTAGTATCCCACAGAAATAGCAGATGGTATAGTTGGTGACCGTGTTTTCATTCCATTCAGGATGGAACATAAAAGTATAATGACTAGATTGATTATCTTCTTCTTCTTGCTCATTATCACTCTCATCATCATCTTCTATTGCCATAAAGACCGTTTCTTCAACAGGAGTATCTTGGACCATAACACTGATACTTTGATGAGTATCACCTTCTCCTTCTGATATGCTATAAACACTGCTATCATCAAAATCTGCTGAAACAATATCCCAATTGTCATCAAGATCCAATTCTTGATAGACAGCTGATCTTGCAATGTTTCCTTGTTTACTTCTGCAATCTTTTGCAAAATGCCCTTCCTTTCCACAAATAAAGCATTTGCACTTCTTCACTCGTCCTCTATCATCTTTGTATTTTCTCTTGAATGGTTTCACATGAGAATTATGCGGCTTTCCTTTGTATGTTCTTGATTTTCTCATTCCATATTTCTTCCTGTTATTTTTGTAATAACCAGGAATTGGTATGGCAGAACAAAGAGACAAATCTCTTAATTCTTTAGCGAGTGCTGCATCTTTACACATTTCTGAGACGAAAGTATGAGTAAACTTGATTGCCGGTAAAACTCCTGAGCTAAGACCAGGATGTTTAGCCCTGAATGATTCCTCAATCTTTTTGGATAGGGAAGGTGGAAGTTTAGCAAAAAGCTTTTCCGTTGTTGAAGGAAAATATAATCTTCCTGATTTAGTTGCCAATTGCCTGAAGTCTTCTAAGAATGACCACAAATTTTTAGTGTCTTCACAGGTTATTCTGTCCAAGTCCCTATATGCTCTGTCTTGCTCATCAGTTGAGCCACGATATGGGTCTTCTAACAGGATTAACTGCCTCACTTGTGATGTTATATTTTGTGGTTCATCTGCAATTGCTTCGAGAGCAGAATATGCCCCTGGGTATGCAGTTCGCCATTGCTGCCACATTAACTTCTCACTTTCTCCAAGAAGATTTTCCACAAAAGCTAACTTTGCTTTATTGTCAGACCATGTTTGATTATTAAGTCTATTGATTGTAATAGACTCCCATCTGGATATCACTTCTGACCATAAGCCTGGGTCTGCTGGTAATACGAGCATTACTCCGGATTCTGTCCATGCCGGTGGTAGAGTCCACTGTGAGTTGTAATACTCACCATATCCTCCACTGAATATTTTACTTTTTCCTTGAGGATAACCAAACTGATAGTCTGGCCTATAGAATGGTTGTGGATTCTGTTGCGCCGGTGGGTAGACTGATGGCCCCATGATTGAATCACGTGGGGGTTGATAGCTTTGTGTTGATTCTTCTTGTGAAGTAGATGGGAATGCATGTTCTTCATGTTTCTTGATGATTTGTGCTGCCACTTGTTTGAAGTTTCGAAACTTTGGGTATGGCAAATCATCGTTTTCTTCTTCTTTAGAAAGATGAAGAATTGTATGGTTCTCACCACGCTTTGCTGCGAATGGGTTTTCCCATTCTGACTCTAATTCTTGCTTTTGTATGGCGAGATGTTCATCCCATTGTGGTAGGTATTCATCAAGAAATTCTTGCTGATTTTGTGCAAGTCTTTCTTGTATGACAAGAACCTTTCCGCCACTTCGTTCATCATCATCCCAATCACTTCTTTCTTCTAAAATAGTTACCTTTCCTGGGGTAACTTCATTGTCTGAGAATTCATCTCCCCAACCAGTTGCTGCAATTTCTTCTATTGGGGTTGTGTCTGGTGGTGCATCATCCCTACATAATCAATCCTTTTCCCCGAGTTCCCAAGTGTCGACACATTCTCATTGAACCTTTGTCTTGATCGTTTTGGTTTGTTGGATCGCCTAACTTTATTTAATGGTTCTTCTTCTAGAATTCTTGCTTCATTTAAGCAATTTTCACAGAAACATACATCATAAGAGATATGTCTTCTGTGAGCTTGTAACAATTCCTATGAAGATGATCTTCGTCTTCATGCCAAGTTATCGTTTTCCTATTACTATTCTCGATCTATTTGATCAACTGAGTATCTTGGTGGTTGAGGTGTTTGTCGGTATCTTTCAAATCGAAGACTTACCGATCTATTTAGCCTTTCATTTACTGCAACCCTTGATGGGACACGTACTGAGGTTTGCTCAGGTGGCTTTAGATGCCAGCTCATTCCTTCTAATTCTTCTATACTCCTTCTTTCACCAGGAATTACTGACTGGTAATGCCTGTTGTGGTGAGGTGATCCATGATGTTTTCTACACTGTATTGGAATCCCATATAACTTGTGTTTGATAACCTGCCTATTAAGGCCATTGTTATCAGTAAGTTACTTTCACCGCCTTGCCAAGTATCATACCCATGAGTCTGTATAGCAACTTCTACATGATTGTGGAAGTCATTTACACTTAGAATCATATCAGGGAATGTATAGACTAACTGCGTTCCTGCAGAGAGGTCTACTCCATAGTGCAATAATTTGTCGGCGGGTCATCCCGTCTGTGTCTCGAGGAACAACTAGAGCACTTGGTTCCCTAGCACTTCTTCGGTGGAGTGCGTGTAGCCTTATCATGAATATCCCCAAGTGGATATGCTGAAGTCCTGAATTTCTCAAGCTTTCATAAGACTCTTCATTGCATAATCCGAAGATATTATTTGTTTTCACCAACACAAAAGATTCTTTCTTCAAGTAATGTTCATATACTCAGTGTCTTGCTGTATACTTCTATTATTTGAATAGAGTACTCGGACTTCTGCTGGTAACAGAAATTTGCTCACCTTTCTCTTGATATTTCAACTGTCTTTCCGGTTCTACAAGCTGATTCAAGAGTTCGATTATAATTACTTTCTTCCAAACACTCTTCTTGTGTTTTCTGGCTAACTAGATGTCCGTTACCGGGCCATTTGTCAGATAGCCACGGATTGGTCTTCGTGAGTCGGAAGTTCTGTATGGTTGCTTAGAACTTCCTGTTGAGGATGCTTGGTCTTAGAAGTCATTTCTTTACTCCTTTTCAAACTTTCTCTTAAAGATTTTATTGAATCTTCAAAGTCGTTATCTTTCCGTTTATTCTTTTTACCGGGAGTTTCCACTAATAGGAGAAACTATTCAAGTCTTTGTGGCTAGACTTGATAATAGAGTCTTCAAGTCAAGCGGTTTAACCTTCTTCTTTCATTAATCGTAATGGACTTCCTGCTTTAGCTTGTAAACTTTCTTCTAGCTCAACTACTTCTAACTTTGCTATTGTAAGCAAAATAAAGTAAAGTGTTATTTTGTTTTATAACAGCGTTTACTTGATTAGTCAGACCTCCTTTGTAATCAGTTGTTTTTGCAAAACCAACTGCTGGTGATTCAAGATCTTCAGTAGCTTGTATAGCCTCTTGATATTCAGTTGTTGCCTTTTGATTGGCAAGACTCATCCGGTGATGAGCTTCTTAACTTCGTGAAGAAGGTGTTCAACCTTCTGGATCTTTTGATTAGATCTTCTGTTAGTCTAAGGGCTTCTTTTTCCCGGGGGGGGGGGGGGGGGGGGGGGGGGGGGGGGGGGGGGGGGGGGGGGGGGGGGGGGGGGGGGGGGGGGTCCTTTCGACAACTTTGGTTGCTCGGCTATTTCTTGAACAAGGTTCAAGACTTCTCTTTTTGTGAGTGGTTTAGACTGTTGTATCTCAGTTGAGATTTGTTGAAGGCTTTTTCTGGTTTCACTCTGGGTTTTTCTTAGTAATTCCTCACAAGATTCAAGCTTTTCTTGACAATTTTGGACTCTAGACTCAAGTTCTTTTTGTTTTTCAGAAATACTTTTATAATTTTTAAGTGATACCTTAGAAAATAGATTTAAAAGATTATAAAACACAAGCTAAATTATATAGCTAAATCGGTATGTTGTCGTTAGGACTATCTTTATAAAAGATGATATCGTGTTCAGTATCTAAGTTTGTAAATTAAATATTATCAGCTCAAGGCCAACCAAACCCCAATTAGAATGGATAAATCTGATGCATGGAGATCAGTCGCTCAAGACCTTGAACTTTCAGCAGCAAAAGAAGCAGTTAAAGCCATGCGAAACCTACAAGCAACCATACAATACAAAGCTCAAATCTGCTTTGGGAATCAACCCAACAGAAACCAACTGGTCCTAATCAAAGAGAAGATGTTAAGTTCAAAATAAAGAAAGCCAGAAGAATCCTCATCGAACTTGAAGCCCTGGCACAAGGATTGGGACGCAATAACATCTAACTACTCAGAAGAAAACGCAATCAACGACGACGACAACGCAATCAACGACGACGACAAGTACCGCTACAACAGGAAAGGGTTTCTAGAAGATGACGAAAGCAGTGACGATTCGATTTTTATTGTGGACCCAGGATGGGATGATTATAGTCTACAAGCGATAAAATCGAATCGTCCCGTTCCACTTTGTCCAGAAGCTCGAAGGGCCCGCATGTAGCAAAAAGTCTACAAACGCGTGCTACAAAAGTCCACAAAGAGAAAAGAAGAAATAAAAGTCGTCCACCTATGTTTAATTATAAAAGCCGCAAAAGATAAAAAGAAGTCGGCCCCACCACTTATGTTTAATTATTGTAAATTATTGTATTAATAATGGCTCAGAATATTCCCTGGCATATGCCATGGTTTATTCCCTAGAATATGCCAGATGCCAAAGCATATGCTTTATGCTAAAAGCATATCCTCCGATTGTATAGCCTATAAAAGGCAGTTGTAATCGTTTGTAAAAATCATCGAAAAACCACCACTACTACTACCACCACCCTTATAATATCAAGCTTCCGCAGTATTTTAATAAAAATGTGTGTTAAGTAATACTTGTACTTTAAAGTTTTAGTTTTTGAGCTTTAATACAAGATAAAAATTCCCGGCAACGTAATTTTCATCTTGATGGGATGATTATTGTCTACAAGCGTTAAAATTGAATCGTCCTGTTCCACTTTGTCTAGAAGCTCGAAAGACCCGTCTACAAGCGTTAAAATTGAATCGTCCCGTTCCACTTTGTCCAGAAGCTCGAAAGGCCCGCATGTAACAAAAGTCCACAAAGGATAAAAAGGAGTCGGCCCCACCACTTATGTTTAATTATTGTATTAAATAATGGCTCAGAATATTCCTTGGTATATGCCATGGTTTATTCTCTAGAATATGTCAGATGCCAAAGCATATGCTTTACGCTAAAAGCATATGCTTAGTTTATTCTCTTTCACTTAGCCTATAAAAGACAGTTGTAATCGTTTGTAATCGTTTGTAATCATCATCGAAAACCACCACTACTACTACCACCACCCTTGTAACATCAAGCTTCCGCAGTATTTTTAATATAAATGTGTGTTTTAAGTAATACTTGTACTTTAAAGTTTTAGTTTTTGAGCTTTAATACAAGATAAAAATTCCTGGCAACGTAATTTTCATCTAGCAGTCTTTTAATACAAGACGTAAACATCAATATTTGAAGTTTTTGCTAAATATCGATTGCCTTTCTATAAGGAAAAAAAATACAAGTACTTAACTATATCTGGACTTGCAGTCAACATCACAGTTACATTATTACCTACCACCTTATTGATGGGTTGCACATGATACTTGATTCTAAAACACTACTGCCCATATGATTTTGTATCCAAATTGGTTTTTTATGCATGTCTTCAGTCCAAGTTACTTTTTCTCATTGATGCAATTTAACAAAGATTTTAGGCCCTGGTTTTGTATCCTGATGTCATCCTGCGAGACTTTTTGGGTCTATGCTTTTATACACTCAAAATTTACTTAGGCAACTTATTGGGTCACGATTTTTGTGTATGTTTGTTGAGGGTCTTGCTTCTACTGACTTACGAAACCAGGAAGTATTGATCTGATATAATACCTTTTAACTTTGCATATATAAGGGTCCTTTCCAGTTCTAGCTACCAGGAGCTTTTGGGTGCTGCGAGGAGATTGTTGCTACGCACAGGGTAACAAAATTTCACATTGCTCCTCTTACATTTTAGACTGATGGCAAAGAAGCAAACGTCTCATCGACCCTGTATTTTTCAGATGTGTTACTTTGCAACTAGAGCATATTTGAGATGTTAATTCACAAATGCATAAAAAGAGTCATCGGTTAATTGCAGAACCACATCTTAGCTACTTACTCTCAAATCGGAGAACGAATTTTACCTTCCTCATTGCATACATGAACACAAATCTATATAATCACATCAAATTTAACAGAATTTGTGTTCTCAAAGATTGTTGACTAAACATGTGTATATTAAACGGAGTGCCACGCAGAATCATATTGACAAAAATGTTTAGAAGTAATGTTATAAATTAAACGAGTGCGGCAGAACTCAATTATTTCGTTGTTTAAGAACTCGACCATAAAGTAGTGTTTCGTTGTTTAAGAACTCAACCATAAATAGTGTTTCGTTGTTTAGGGTTGAGTTAGGCCGCCACGAAGACATAATACTAATTAACCTCTACTAGAATAGTCGACATACACTAGCAACAATTGTTTCTCTAACCTATGCGGTATTGATTTTAAATTGGCACCTCTTCTAAACATTATTGTATTTCACTTGGCTTTGGTAGTCCTACATGCGATAACTTTAGAAACAAAGAATTCATGATGCTAGGTTACTTGTACTCTTTGCACTGTATTATAGAGTTTTGGGTTTCTGGCTTTTATATTTGGAGTTATAGTCAACCTATGTAATTTGGCACCTACCACCTTATTGATGGGTTGCACATGACACTATCGCATTTGATTGTAAAATATACCTAACTTCCATATATTATGGGGGTATATTAGTACATACAGTATAATTTTGTTGGAGGATTCCTATATACATAAATTTCTACTTATCTTCCTGCTCAAACAATTATATAACATGTGCACTAATTATCTCTTCTAACTATTTATTGTTACATAAAACAAATATACTTTTAAGTATCTTTTAAAATCTGTCACAACAATAACTTCAATCATTTTGATACAACCCTCGCGGAATGTATCGGGGTATGACACCACTTTTAACGGGTGCTAGCTCCTTAAGAAGAAGTAGAAGAAAAGAGAGAATTATTTGACACGAAAACTATGAATTCCATTAATGATTGTTAATGAATGACAACTTGTATCACAACACGAATACAAGATAATTCCTAGAACACGACACATTCACATTCCTAGATAAAGACTCACAATGACAAATCCTAATATGACTCAAACACGACTTAACTAAGGATAGTCTTCACATGACATAGTCCTTCTGCCATGTGGGTTTCGACTTACCCTCTTGGGCCGACTCGACCCCTTGGGATACGTAACATTCCTCCTCTCCTTCAGAGAAAATCACAATTGCCCTCAATGTGATGAGAGGGATAATAGTAGTTCAACTCAGACAACACGATTATCCGATAAGTCGGCTCGTTCTCTCAGTGGGCTGCCCAGCCATTGAACCAAATCTGGCGAGATTGGCGCTCATTTCGCAAAACTGACACGTGTATGCACAAAAACAAGCTAGTTGTTGCTCCAGTTTAGGTTTGTCCTTCATTAGTAACTTCTACAGTGAAGGTTAGCAATGCCGTTCATTTAAACAGTCACCTCAAACGGTTTAAGAGTACCAGAACATCGAAAAACCGGATGTATTCTACTTTCAGGGACCTGAAGAATTCAAGCCGATAAGCACCTTCCCTACGCGTTTCCAATACTTTCGTACATGACCATAAAAATAATCTTTTGGACAATTGTTGGACAAAACTTTTGCTAAAGCTGACGACTGCCGGTACGGCGTGCAATTAACAAGCACTTTTCACAATGTTGAATGCTCCACTTCAAACGTCAACAGTTCTGATAGCTTGTAATTTCATATTCCGATTATCCGCGCCGCAAACAAATCTGCGTAGATTGTCGCAACAACACAACCCGCACCACCAATAACCTCATATAATGCAGCACTAGAAGAACCAGGTGGGTATGGAAAGAATGGCAAGGAGGTCTAAACGTCATACAAGGCTGAAAAGGATTCATCTTGATACAACTATGGAAGCTTTATTTTATATGCCATATTCGGCCATAGGCAACAAACGCACCCAATGAAGAGTGTCTATCCAAGACATAGCCCGTAAGTACAGCCTCTAATCCGCCGTTAAACCACCTCCGTCTGCCCGTCCGGAGATCTGGGGTGATACGCAGTGCTATGGTTCAACCAAGTTTCCACTCCCCGCAAATAATTTGTTTTCTAAAATTTACTAACAAAAATAGGAATCTCTCGTCAGAAACTATAGTTTTAGGAAGCCCATGATGCTTACAACCAACGTCCATAAACAATTCGGCCACCTTAGACGAATTAAAGCTAGTGGACATGTGCCAAAGTGTGCGTTACTTATAAAACGATCTAGACAACAAAGATAACCGTAAAGCCTTTTGAAAGGGGTAAGCCCGTAAATAAAATCCATGAAAACACCTTCCAATACCGCGGTCCGGGGCTGATGGTATAGTGCGCAGCTTTCCCAATAACAGTCCCACCCATTGCTTGCATTGTATACTTGGTTTGTTGGACAAACCAAACATTACCTAATAAATCCTGAACTGAATTTACGCATAACCCCTTCAATAAAAAAAGGCTGACAGCGAAACCAAACTAGCATCTATTTGGACCCCCCATTGGCCTGTGTAACACCCTCGAAAAATATGACAACGCATCGGAATAACCCAACATGAGGTGCTACTGTCATAATACACAAAGCGCTAATAAAAGAGAACGACCTCTAAATGTGTCGTTTTGATTAAAAACAATCTCGATGATTTTCTGAAATCAAAATAATAGTTGTCCTATAATTGCATCACCTATGAAAAACTTGATGTAAAGACTCCAATGCACATCAAATAATCCAAGCATCTAATTCACCTGAGAAAAAACATGCTTAAAAGTGTCAACATTAAAGTGGTGAGTTCCATAGATTATTTAAATATAATGTTAATCCACTGTATCATCACAGAACCATGTAAAATGTTTATAAAATATGCACGACATATTTTATGTCACCAAAATACCAATCTTATCCAAAGATTTATAAAGAATCGCACACACATTTTATGTCACCAAAGTACCAATCCTATCCCCAGAGATTTATAAAGAATGCATGACCAATTTAATGTCACCAAAATGTATCAATTATGTATTATGTCGGGGGCCCTTATCCCAAACGTATCCGACATGTTATAACGTTCGTTGTTCAGTGATAGCTAGTCACCCGACACGGGGGTTTGACAATCCCAAAGATCTATTTTATATCATTCTTCGCGTGGACAATCACGCTATAAAGTTCGTTACCTGCGATAGCTTATCAACCCGAACAGGAATCCCATGAGAAACCGAATAGATCTTTTTCATAATATTCGCATGCTAGGCTCACCCTCCCAATGATTTACATTCATGGACAGCTGTGACGTAGACGTTTAATGTACCCAATTCGGGCAGATGATTTAAAGTATATATAAACATCCCGATTAACCGGTGTCCCCTCCAAGAACCCCTGGCATTTGTAAGTAAAAATATGTACCCCCTGTTAACAGCCGTTACCGGTGTCCCCTCCAAGAACACCCGGGCAGTAATTGCTGTTATCAGTTCTATCAGCCAAAAGCTAGATTCGGTGAAGGTGGAAGAGTCGCGTGCGTTAGGGAAAATTTCTATAATAAAAATCAAATAAATATCGGGGGGTCCGAAATCATTTCAAACGTAAAGAAAATGTATTTGTGACCAAAAATGAAGTCCAAATAATGTATCCCATAGCGAGCTATGCAAATAAGTATGTAAACCAATTGTAATCAATCATGTAAAATGGATTTGCATAACACCATGTTCTCCAACCCCAAATTATATGTAAAACGAGTATAAACAGGGGAGCTTAAACTCACAAAATCCCTTAAAAACAATCACAATTTATAAATAACCTAGTAATATAAAGAAATTATGTAGACAAGCAGTATCACGCCCTCCGCGTGTTATAAACTTCAAAGATTGAAAAGCGATGCTATGACTCACATTGATTAAAGCATCTACAGATCCCTTAATCCAATTAAAATCACAACTGAATCTGCAACGAAATCTCCGATCCACCAGACCTATAATTATGTCGTTCTATTATAATACACGTATTAAATACGGTCAACGATGCGTGTCATCGTTTACCAACGAAATCATAACATATTTTTAATGTATACATACTATATACATGTGATGAGAAATCCTCTGTGCGCGTTCTTTAAACATAACCCTTAGTATATTTTATGTATATATACATTTTTCCGTCCAATATAACTTATCTTTAATATTTAAAGAAAGTTACTATGTTGTAGACCTTCGCCGTTTTTAGAACCAAACAATGATCTTAAAACTATTAATTGAAATGAAAATATTAAACCGACTTTATTTTATCATTCAAAATCGTACTCATAAAGTATTAATTTTAAATTAAAAATATTCGTTGACTTTACGTTGACCTTTAAGTTTTTGAAACCGACCTTTAGTTTTGACCCGCTATGTCTTAATTTTAAAACTGACAATCCTCGCGGCAAAGTAAAATGTCATTACGAACAACTTTCGTGTTTCGCCGGAAGGCTGAAACGGACTCGAAAGTGCTCAAATCGTTTAATTAATAGATCTGTCAGATTTAATATATTAAAATAATTTATTTTCTATTAAAGTGTATATTCCGATTTCACTCCAGTTTCTTCGTTATTGGGAGTTAAAAGTCCCGTTTCATATCAAAACGTCCGTCAAAATATAATTTGTTATATTTTATAAACTAAAGTCTGACTTTTCAAAGTCTCGAATCCCGAATCTCATGTTCCGTTTTTCTGCCCACAATGTACCGTTACAAAAACGCGCCAAAGTCCGTTTTTAACTCAAAACTTATCTAAAATGTGTCTCTTATGGCTTATAGATTAATATCAATTCCCGTTTTAATATTAATACATATTATACTTAGACGCCGCAAGTTTAATAGATTTCATCACATTTTAATTAATCCGATAAATTTAATGAAACAATCAAAATACTTTTGTGGTGCAAAACTAAACTCACCCATTTCGGTGTCACCACAATCAAACGCACCCATTTCCGTTGCAAACCCAAACCAACCCAAACCCGACGCACCCCGTGTGGTGATAAACCACGAAACCAAACGCACCCTAACTGTGGTGAAACCACAGCCAACAAACACCCCCTAGCTGCTAAATCTATAAACAAAACGCACCCTTCGGTGGCTGTCACAGCCAAACACCCCTTAACTAATCAACCAAACGCCCCTTAACTAACCAAACACGCCCTATGTGGGCTGTCACAAACCAAACGGACCCCGGCTGTTTGACAGCCAAACCCGACGCCCGACCCGGCTATACCCGGCTGTTCACAGCCAATCCGACACCCCGGTGGCGGCTGTCACCCAAACCAAACACCCCTTTTTGTGACTTTCTTGCCACCGAACAACCAAACACCCCTTGTGGTACAAAACCCAACCCCCCGGCTGTTTCGACAGCCATACCCTACGCACCCAACCCCCGGCTGTTTCGACAGCCATACCCGACGCACCCAACCCCCGGCTGTTTCGACAGCCATACCCGACGCACCCTTTTCTGCGATAACCCATAAAACAAACACCCCTCGTCTGTTGTTAACAAACCACACGCACCCTTCGTTTCTATAAACAAAACCAAACGCAACCCTCGGCTGTTAAGCTCAACCCGAACCCACCCTCGTGTCCCTAACGCCCTTGTGGCCGTTTTATCATATAGACAAACGTACCCTTGCTGATGCAACGAACCATACGCACCCTCTTGGTGCCAAACCCAACCCACACGCACCCCTCTTGGGCCAAAAACAACACCGAACGCACCCTTATGGTGGCTGCGGTGGTGGCGTGGGTGGTAGGATGGTGGTGACGAGTTGATAATGGTGGTGGGGTTTTGATAATGATGATGATGGCGGTGTGGTGTCGGCGGTGGTGTTGGCAGTGGTGTTGGCAGTGGGGTGGTGTGTGGCGGCTGTGGTGAAAAATGGCGGTGGAGGCGCGTGGTATAGTGGATCGGTTAGATCCGGTGTAGAGGAGTATCTTTGGTGTTGGCCGGAAAACTCGCCGGAAAATTATTCCGGCGGCGGTTGGCCCGAAAAGGTGGCGGCCGGAGGTGGGGGAGGGGTGGCCGGATAATGGGTGAGGGAGAGGTGAGAGTGTATATTTGTGTGTGTATATTTGAGAGATGAAATGAAAAAAATTAATATAAGTTTTATATTTATATAAAAATTTATAAAGAAAGTGACAATGGCTTAATAGTTTGGGGTGCATTATGTAAATTTTTAATATAGTTTTCTAAAATAAAATATCTGTATACTTTTTGTAACTGGTTATCGCTTCGTCCGAAATAAAAAATGGAGTATTAAGCTCGAATAGTCGCGTTTCAAAACGCTTTAATTAAAAAAGTGATGAATAATTTATTTAATATTTTTATAAAAAATACTGATAACTAAAAACAAATATTAATTGTTTTTGTGTGTCCACGTTGTATATTGTTCGAATTAATGTTTGCGGTGCGTTATAGCCCTTTTCGGCTCTTTCAGTGTCTCGGGCAAAAACTAAAATTGTCAGAATGTTCATTCCACATCAAATGCTTTAGAGTCCCGATTCGTGAAAACGTGATTTAGATGATCGTTCTTATAAGTCAAGTCATACCCTAAAAGTCGAAGATTATAATCGTCATTCAGAATTCGAAAAATTCTCGGATGTTACAGTAAAGAAAAAGCGTGAAAAAAAGAAGCCCTCCATACACTTAGCCTAAAACTGGGTCAATACTATGCTGCCAGAATCACTGAAGATGATTGCTGACCTTGACGATCGACATCAAGGACCCAAGTGAAGCAATCACAACCCACCCTAGCCACTCAAAATCTTTCAAAAGATTCTGTTTCATATCTCACGGAGACTAACACGTTATCTATTGACATCTCACTCCGAGTTAGTTGATATTACCAGTGCAGTCGATTTTCCACCTCCAGATAACAAGCACCAAAAACGCACTATTGATCAAAAAGAAAAAAATAGATCAAGAGAACGTCAATTAATCTCGTTGGGACACATATCCCAATTCTTCTTGTCCATTTTCACATACTGTGGAAACTAGTCCTATCCAAAGAAATTCCTAGCATTATCCTTGTGATATGCCAGAACGATTCGAGTGAAACTATGGTTTTATCACAATGAAGATGGAAATCCTGCTAGACAACACAAACAAGCTCATGGTAGGTGGACTTGTGCCAATGTAGCAAGAATCAAACTTGTGTCAACTGGAAAGAAACTTTGGTGCATTCTGTGTGAATAAACTTATTCCAGTATAAGAATTAGACGGTTATGATCATTTGACAAAACAATCAAACTCTCTGTAACATATCTCATGTTCGTGCATTGTACGACTATATTAATGATACCCTATTTTTTAATGGTCCGATACGCGTTTACTTTTAATGTTTACTTTGGTTAAACCGCGTAACAAGAAAGAATCAATGAATGTAAACGTCACCACATAAATTAAGGTTTACCATCAACCAAGTAAGAATAATTATTTTTATGAAAATGGTATGTGCTTAAATACACATACCTTTACCTTTAAAACAACTAAAATAACCAAAAACGACATACAATGCCAAAATAGCTTGTTTTTGCTAAATGTTTGTGCAGGAACAAGATAACCACGAAATGACGAAAAAACAAAGCTAAACGACAAAAACGGACTCGGAATGGAAAAGAATGTGAAAGACAAAGCCAAATCAAAGCCGGAAAGTCATCAAGTCAAAAAGTCAACTGAAAAATCAACTGGTCAAGTCAAAGACCCAACACAAGTCAACCCCGGGCCAAAGTCAAAGAAATATAAGTTATGGCTGAAATTGCCAAAACCCTAAACTTATTATAAAGAAGAAAAGAGGAAAAGAGAAGACAAGGGCTGAATTTTGCAATTTGCTTCAAAGTAACAAGTAGGGGGCAAACTCCAACCCCCCCTAACCTTGTCAACACAGACGAATATGCAAAAGTTAAATAACTCTTGGGGACTTGTTTTGCCAAGTCCCCAAAAGTTATTTAACCACAGGGACGACGGGTGTAATAAAACACATAACCATGGAGGGCCATTTGTGCCAACTCCACAACCATCACTCCTGTTTTAAAACACATAACAGTTTTTCCCGCGCGTTTTTCCCTCCCAAACAACTCACGGGTTGTTTAACCCACTTTTACCTTGTGAATCTTCACCACCACCATGGATAATCAATTTCCCCCTCCTCCACTACCTTTCCCAGCAACATATGTGCCAAGTTGGCAATCCCACACCCCCCAAGACCTAATTCGACGGCTAGGATGGACTTTTGAGGATTGAAGGGCCAAGATTAAGGGTTTTAACACTCTCACAAAACAAACACACCTGTGTTGTGTGTTCTACAACAAGCACAAACAAGAGAAAGAGAAAAAGACGACCTAGTGTAGATTTTTGGCTATAAAAGCCTTGTAAGCCATTGTGGCAAGATAGCAAGTTTTATATTGAAGTTTATATTCAGTTTTTAATTTAGTTTTAAGTAGTTTGAGTGTAGTTTTTTAAAGTAACTTAAAGTATTTTTAAATTAATTTCTTGTATGCACTTGTATTTTTCAGTTTTAATGAAAATTTAAGCCATTTTTACTTCATAAGCTCTCAATAAGCTAATTTGAGCTTATTCTTGTTTATAAGCTTCAAATTCATTTAATATCCTGTTAAAAGTTCTAAATACTGTTTAGTTGAATTTTTGGTTCATAACTGCTCATTGAATTGATTTTGGAAAGCTTTGGAAAATAAGCTAATATAAACTTATTGAGCTTATGCGTCAGAGTTTAAAGAAGCTAAGGAGTTTTTTTTATTAGGGTCAGGGGTTTTTTTAAGCCACTCACTCAAAAGATGCTGGTTCGAGGCAACAAAAATCCAAGGTTTCATTCTCAAATCTTCATAATAGCCTTAATTTTTTAGCTTAAAATATTAGCTTATTCTACTTTCAATTTCTGTTAAGAATTACTGCAACATATTTCCTAGAGTCTGTTCTCAATTGTTTTAAAGTTTCAATTAAATAAATTTGGTAATCCCACCTTATCTTTCAAAACTGTCACTTAAGCTAGTAGAGAAACTAGCTTATTTTTCCAAATAAGCTAGGCAATTTATAGCTTAAATAAGTTTAACTAGGGTCATTTTAATAGAATGGATAAAAAGGTTTTTAAAAGTTTTTAGAGTTTAAATAGATTTTAAAAGCACTTTGGTTTGACAGTTTTTTAGGTAAAGGGGTTTTTGGCATAAGCTTTAAAGTGGGTCAAAATGGTTTTGGCATGGGTTATGGCCATGAGGCTGGCTTTAGCTTAAGTTTTTAAGCAATTTCAAGCTGTTTTTAGAAAGTTTTTAGTTTTAAAATAGTTTTCTAAGGTTTTTAAAACCATGTTCAAAACTGTGAAGTTTTTAAGTAGCTTCATAGAGTAACTAGCTTATTTCTTTTCATAAGCTTAGCTTTTTAGTGTTTAAAGAGCTTAAATAGTCTGGATATAATAGGAGTAGATAAAAAGAATAAGCAGTTTTAGCTTTTAGATAAACTTTTAAACTCAATTTTGTTTTGACAGACAATTTAAGTGAGTGTTTGGATTAGACTAAATTTGACTCTTAAAGTCAAAGTTCTCTTGTGAAATTCTTTTACACAGCTGAGTTTAGGCATATTATAAAGTTTTACAAAGGTTTTTAGAGTTATATTGTTAAATTCAAAAGTTTAGAGCTCAAAAAGACAAGTCCTACACCAGAACAGTTTTAGTGTAATTAGATGTTTGATCAAGAGTTGCTAAAAAGCATTCTATAGTTTAAATTTGTTTGATACAAGTTTAGTTAAATTTAGATAGTAGTTTTAAAGAGATTTAAACTCAAAAATTACATTGCACTAGTGAACATGCCAATTGCATCAGCAAAACACTTCATATCAGTATAGATTTTGCCATCTTACACTTTGAATTGTTCATTTCCATTAGAAACTTTGCAAATTCCTTTTATCTAGGTTGATTTTAGATAGTTAGTGTAGCTTATTTCCAAAATCTCAGCATCTAAAGTTTAGTAAAAAGCTTTTTAGCTTATTTGAAAAAAGTTCAAAAACAGTTTCAGTAGAACTTGCACTTTCTCATTTCAATTTTCTTGTTAGATTTGTTAAAACTAGGGTGAGTTTAGTTTAAATACCTTTAATACACATCTTAAGCTAGAAGTAGTTTCTTTTGTTTTTAGATTTCATCAAGTAATAAGCAAATTATAAGCCAAAATCCAAAAAGCTTCTAAAATACTAAGTTTCTGTAACAGCTTTTTACTTGCTTATTTTGTAGCTTATTTAGTGGTCTAAAGTAGAAGTCCTTTCATTAATGTTGTAGAGAATAAGCTCCTTAGCAACTTTCATGATTTGAGTTTTTTCTGAAAAGCACTTATTCAATAAGTCAAAATAAGCCACAAGCGTAGGGTCTGTTTTGTCACTTTTTCATAGTGTAGGGTTACCCGTTTACCTTGTAGTGTAAATTTTCTATAGTTTGCCCGCCTACCCTTAAGTTTAGTTCTTTACAATTTCTACCCTAGAGTTTTGCAAAAAAAAAAAAAAGAAGGGAAGACAAGGGACCCGGGTGAGCAAGACTCGAACCCGGGACCCCTCGATACATCCCCTCCCTTTCGTACACACTTATACCGCTGCGCCCTTGGGTCTTTTTCGTTAAAGACTCAAGGGCATTTGTATTTATGTACGTTTTTGGGTATTAAGTGTAATAAGCTGTAACAGCTTATTACGGGCTTATTTCTGTAGCTTATTTTTGTTTCTTATTTTTCGTAGGACCATTAGAGTGTCTAGTATTTTTTGTAAATTTTTCAGAATTTTTAGTAATCATTTAATATTTTTTATAATTTAATTTAGTTAAAAGTTTATTTAATTCATAAAAAATACAAAAAAATATTTTGCTTTTTTAGAAAATTTTCTTTTGTCATCTAGTTTGTAGGAAAAATATAAAATTTTTCGTAGGGTCATTTTTATAACTTTCCCTCTTTTAAAGAACGGGTCCGGGTACGGGATTTTGTTTTGACTCGTTTTTGGGTCAAACGAACTCCGTTTTCGGTCTAGTCTTTTTCATTCTTCGTTATTTGATCCCTAGAGTAGTTTAGAAGCAAAAATTTCTTCGTAGGGTTATTTTTAAAGTTTTTAGGTTTTCCCCCTTTTGTTCGGGATTCGGGCCTTCGTTTTCTAGTTTAATTTCATAATTTTTAGGTTTTTCTTAAACGTTTTAGTCCGTTATTATTTAATTTGACTTTTTCAACTTCCCAAACTCATTCCTTCCTTCAAACTCAAATCTTCGATCGTATCGATTTACCATTCCAGCCTCGTTGGGGATAAACGACCCGGGAAAGCTCTATACTACTTCTCGGTTTCATTGCTCTTGTTGATTTTTAGACTTATATATATATTGTATATTTTATTATATATTATATATATTTATAGTGTGAAAACCATCAATCAGTGACATTCTCATTCTCGAGGCACTCCTCAATAGTGAACCATTACCTCCTCTACCAAACCAAGGTAATCACTTTCCAGAGCTAATAATTTTGAGCTTAAGCAACCGTTAATCAATCTTGTGCAAAGTAATAAGTTTACGGGTAGACAAGATCCCCACAATCACCTTTGATTTTTTAACAAGGTCACTTCAACGTTTAGACATCCGGAGTTCATGATCACATTCGGTAAAGCTACTGCTTTTTCCTTTCTCTAGACGTGAAGCCCGAGATTGGTTAGACAAGAACCTCCCTAGATCAATACTCACATGGGACTACCTTGTTTCAAAGTTCATAAAACCAATACTTCCACCTTCAACAAACCACGTACATCGAATAATCATTACTTTTTATTCAAAAACCAAACGAAGCCTTTATGATGCATGGGAACGTTTTAAAAAGGACTCCTCGCAATGTCCTCACCATGGCTTCCTCGAACGACCACCAACTTCGAATACTTTTTAGAATTTCTTTGTATTTAAAACGATCAAGATGCCTTAGATTCTGCAGCAGGTGAAGTTCTAGAAAAAATCCTCAAAAGTTAAGCGAATATGAAAGCAAGTAAAAAGTCGTTTACTGACCAGAAGTCGATGCTAATGATACAAGAGTGAGTATACGGATAGCTCCTCTTTCTAATTCTTCCCCTTCTAATAATTCTTTCGATATGCAACCAAAAGCCGCTTCTCTTTCTCTCGAGATAAGATGACTATCAGATGAACAACTGATAATCAAATGAAAGCTTTAGTTGTTACTATTCCTCCCCCGTCAAAGCAGTTGAGGAAGTATGTGTTTACTGGTGGATCAAATCACAGAGATCATACAATTTTACCCATGTCCGTTAACGCAGGTGGAAACGATTTCACCCGTTTTTCTAACAATATACAACAAATTTCAACAAATCCAGCAGCTATTGGTAATTTCTCCAAGAAACCAACCTTCCAAGTTGGCAAGCCAAATGAACCACCGGGTTCAATCTAACCCGAATGTTCAAGCAACCAAGAAACCAAAACGATACCAAGGAAACCAATTCTAAGTTCAACCAAAACCGTGGAGGAAACATTTAATCCAAAACCTGTCAAAACAACCAAAATCAAGTTTTATCAAGCTCCCACCAAACCAAACAACCAACCAATCAAACCACCACTCAATCAAGACTTACCTAACCAATACCTACCTCCAACAAATATTGTGTCTAAAACAGAATTTGAAAGTATTCTAAGCAAATGATGCGAACATAATAATATTGCAAATGAAGTGGATAATTTTCAAGACCCAAAAATGATTATTTTCAAAGATTTTCAATATTCCTCAACAAAGCAAGATGATTTTCAGAAGATGATGCTCGGTTTTATGCAAAATTATCACACAAACCAACCTTTCAATTCAAGTTCTTACTAGCAATACCATTCCAAACCCAAGAAACGAAGCCAAGGCAATTACAACTCGTAGTGGTGTTTCATACGATGGACCTCCGATTCCACCGCCGGTGGTGGAAAAGGAAAGTGAGGTGACAAAGGATACGGAGCTACCGAGCACCGAAGACATCCAACCTCCTCCATTCGTCCAAGAACAACCCAAAGACAAAGAACCAATCGAAGAACCTTCTTTCGTTGCCAACAAAGCCAAACCTAATTTGCCTTACCCTTCAAGACTTGCAAAAGAGAAAATTCATGAAAAAGATGATATCCTAGCTTCAAAGTTTATGGAAATCTTCCGTAATCTTCACTTTGAGCTAAGTTTCGCGGATGCTCTCATTCATATGCCAAAGTTTGCTCCGATGTTCAAAAAGATGCTTAATAACAAAGACAAGTTGATCGAATTGACCAAAACGCCGTTGAATGAAAATTGTAGTGCGGTTGTCCTAAAAAAGCTTCCAGAAAAGCTAGGTGACCCCGGTCGATTTCATCATTCCATGTGGATTTTTTCAGAGTTCGATAGTTACTTAGCCCTTGCCATTATGGTGCCTAGTATAATCACATGCCTTTATCCATTTGGAAAAAGCTTCAACTCTCACTAACCGAAAACATAAATGGTATTAGAATTAGCTGACCGACAATTCCAAACCAAACACGTGTAGCTGAAAATTGTGTTTTGTCAAAGGAGGAAGATTTTTTTACGTTCCCAATCGATTTCGTTGTTCTCGATTTTATAGCCGAAGCCTCGAGTACCCAATGATCCTCGAGCGACCCTTTCTTAGGACGGCTCATGCTTTAATCGATGTTTAAACGAATGAAGAAATTACTCTTAGAAAGGATGATCAAACATTAACCCTTAAATGTGGTGATGCACCTTCCATTTTCATAAATACAATAATCTCGATCGTTGAAGAAAGTTGAATCTCATATTGATGTCACTTGTGAAGAGTACTCACAAGAAGTACTTGGATTTTCCGATTCCGTTGCTTACAACAATCCTTCTCCATACTTCGATCCGATTGTTTCTACTTCATCTCCAACACTTACTCCTTTTGATGAAAGCGATTTTCTACTCTTTGAGGAAGCCGATGCTTTCATAGCAATCGATGATGAACCAGTTTCACCAGTTTTCAATGCTACATACTACGATCCCGAGGGTGACATTCTCATTCTCGAGGCACTTCTCAACAATGATCCATTACCTTCACCAAACCAAGGAGATTACTCACCCGGAATTCAAAAAGATCTTAAAGTCAAATATGCTACTTCTTATGAACCAAAAGTTGAAATTCCAGAAGTCGAACTCAAAGAGTTACCTCCGCATCTCGAGTATGCGTTCTTAGAGGAGAATAACAAGCTTCCAGTCATAATTTCAAAAGATTTGACCCAAGATGAAAAGACCTCACCCATTAACGTTTTGAAAAACCAAAAACAAGCAATTGCTTGGAAACTTTCTGATATCCGAGGCATAGATCCAGAGTTTTGCTCACACAAAATCCTTTTAGAAGATGATTACGAACCTTCAGTCCAACATCAAAGGAGGGTTAACCCTAAAATCCACGACGTCATCAAGAAAGAAGTAGAAAAACTTCTTGACGCGGGATTGATTTATCCGATCTCGAATAGTCCATGGGTTAGTCCGGTCCATTGTGTTCCTAAAAAAGGTGGTATGACCGTTGTCACAAACGAAGAAAATGAGCTGGTGCCTACAAGATTAGTCACGGGATGGAGAGTTTGCATCGATTATCGAAAGTTAAATGAAGCAACTTGTAAAGACCATTTTCCGTTACCATTCATGGACCTGATGTTAGAGCGATTAGCTGACAATGAATTTTATTATTTCTTAGATGGTTTTTCAGGGTATTTCCAAATTCCCATTGATCCTAAAGATCAAGAGAAAACTACTTTCACGTGCCCATACGGAACTTTCACGTACCGTCGTATGCCATTTGGTTTGTGCAATGCTACCGGAACTTTC
>BQNB010074203.1:0-31869 GCA_026074375.1 Tanacetum coccineum | reverse complement strand
TGAACAGTAAAAAGCTATTACCCGCGTTTTTTTTTACTTTTAAACATTAGATGGGGGTGTTTGAATCTAATCTCACATAAATTATTATACTCAATTTTCATACTATCATCATCTAACGAAGAAGCATTATCACTAAAATAAGATGAGTCAAGAGTTACCTCATTTGACGATTGAGCCATGAGACAAGTTTCTTCATTGGTTTTGTCCCATCGGCTTCATTTTCGCTATCACTCTAAGAACCCCCAACAAAGGCTTTTGGTTCCTTGTTCCATGAAGGCTTTGGACATTCGCCAATGAGATGATTCGGATCACCACGTCTAAAACATTTCCTATCACTCTTTCTTTTCTTATCATCCCTTTGCCAGAATGATTTCTTCTCCTCTCGTGGTTGTCGAACAAATCTACCATTTCTTCTAAAGAACTTTTTAAAGTTCCTTACGACCATAGCATATTCTTTGTCATCGTTTCCGGATGTCGAATTTTAGTTATCACTAGATTCTTTCTTAGCTTCTAAGGCAATGGACTTGACCCTTTCCATTTTTCCTTTGTAAATTTTAGAATTCTTTTCTATGATAATTTCATGTACTTTGAAATTACCAATAAGCTCGTCTAGAGCTAGTGATGACAAATCTTTTGATTCTTTAATTACAGTGACCATTGCTCTCCATTTAAGATGTAGATCCCTATGAACCTTCCTAACATAGTTCTTGCTAGAAAATCCTTCATCATGTGCTTTGAGACTAGTAATAATAGTGTTAAATCTAGCAAAACTTCTATTAATAGATTCTTCTTCAAGGATAGTAAATTGCTCATATTGTTGAATAAGAAGATTAATTTTATTATCCTTGAGTAGGCTATTACCTTGATGTGTGATTAACAATGATCACCAAATTTCTTTAGCCGTTTTACACATAAAAAATCTTTCATCTTCCTTTTTAGGTAAAGCATTATAAAGAACCATTTTTGCTTCATTATTTTTAGCAAGTTCCTTTTCAAGATCGTCGGATTGTTCATTATTTTTAGCAAGTTTCTTTTTTAGGTAAAGCATTAGGTAACTTTGTTTTTGGCAACCGGTGGAAAATCACCATTCAAGATAAATAATTGCAAAATCTAATCTTTTGGCTTTTCACATAAGTTTCGAATCTATTTTTCCAATATATAAAACAACCGCTTTCGAAAAGTGGCGGTCTTTGCATACATTGCCCTTCTAGGTATTTATCCGAATCTATAGATCGATTCAAGCTTTAATGTAAAATATACGTTAAAGATCTTGGGTAACCTGACTCTAATACCAATTGTGGAAACTAGAAGGGGGGGGGGGGGTAAATAGTTTTTACCATTTTATAAATAAAACTTAGATTGTTGAGTTATGTGAATTCAAGAGATATACATAAGTGTATATGATAGCGAAGCAATACATAAATAAGTAATCTATGAAGTATAACAAGTAAGGATAGGAAAGACTAAACCGATGACACAATGATTTATAGTGGTTCGAGTACGAAGCTCCTCTTCGCCCTACTCCACTCCTCAAGTACCCAACTTGAGAGTTTTCTTCACTATGTCAACAAGCTCCTTTTAGGCGGAGAAAACCGTACACGTCACTTACACTTTTTCCGGTACTAAGCTAAATACCGAGTTCTACTTCGAGATAGAACCAATCTAACACACCATGTATTTTGTGGCATAAATACTAACCTATCATACATATATGATACATACAACACATAACACAAGAGATAAAAGATAAATGATTATCACAACCGTGATGACACAACTAAACTAATAACACTTGAAGCTTCACGTCTTCGTTAGTGTTTTTTACTAAAGAGTAGAATGAGTTGATTACTTGTATTGGATTATGAAACAAGTATAATGATCAAAGAATATGAAAATGATAAAAGCTAGAGAGAAAAATATTTATGAAGAGTTGTCTAAAATGAAGACTTAAGGTTGCTATTTATAGGCAACATTTGAAATTCAAAATATGTCCCAACCAGCTATCGCACGCATCCATGGATCCACATAAGCCTGGATCCGTCCTTTGGTTTTGCTTGATCTGTTGGGTGCAGTTAGGACAGTTTTTGTCATTTTATGATTAACCTCAAATCTTAACAAAATATTATTTTGTACTTAAAAATCTAGTTTAATAGATTCTTCTAGAAGTAAAATATTTCTTATCACTAATAAGGAAAGATCTTCTAGATTTGGGAAGATTTGGAAAGATTTAGAAAGATTGTTTCCACTTATGGTTAATCTTATTTTGTCTTACATGATTAACATAACTAGCTTATAATTAATCATGTGTGTTAAAATCGAATTTAATTAAAAAATGTATCAAATAATAAATATTTTTGCTTTGATCTTAACTATGTTTAATAATCTCTAGTATTCATAACCTTAAGTGATTTGGTCGTTAGTTCAAGGTAAACTTTCGATCTAAAAAACTTGTTTACGTAAACTTTTACGTAGTGTGGCATTATATTTGTTATTATCAAAACATGAAGATCATTAAATATAAATATCGTTTTTACTCAAATATTTGTATTAACAGATCATGAGCCCCAACTAGAGCCCACCTACAAGGAACCTCCACACAATTGACGCGACATACTGAATGAAAAAACTAAACTGACAATTTGAATATTGATGCTAAAAATACATGTACAACTTCAAAGCCTTTGTTTCAGATGAAATCGTTACAACAATGTTCACTTTCTTCACCCCGAGTACCCGCATCATCAAACATGAATGTGAAAAACTGGTTCAGAAGCTCAAGATACCAGATAACTAACAAATCACAACAGAGGTACTAGCAATCGAAGGGAAGAAGAAAACATTACAGTTTCATTTCAATACCTCAAGCAAAACAGGAGCCGTTGATTTCACTATGGATGATGTGCTAGATGAAGCTACCGATATTAATGGGAACAATCGAAACCGACAATAGGAACTACACAGGTTTTGAACCCTTATGTTCATATTTACTACTTTAAAAAAATGCAAGTCTTTATTAATTGTTAATGCATATTAATTCTTCTATAGTGTCAGCCGCATCACAATCGTTAGAATCAACAAAGCTCGAAGATGCAGGAAAAACAATGCTCACAGGTGAAACCAGGACCATATCTATAAAGAGGCGGGTTTTCTAAAACTCAACAACCGAAGGACTGAAGACGACATCAGAGTAATGGATCAACAGTCGCTTTTGTGATCTTTATGCATTGGTGGGTTTTTTGTAACAAGACGAGGGTATTTAGGGTTAGGTGTTTTCTTTTGGATGCATAACAACCATATGGAGCTTGAGCTTCGAAGGTGTAGGTAATTAGATGATACCTGAATTTTCATCTTAGGTACAAGACTTTTGTTTGAATAATGATGTACTTAAGACGTGTTTTGTTACATATATAGCTCACTTAAACTTTTAATCCATGGTTATGTTTACCACAAAAAAAATAAAAATGCATAAACATGTGATTAGCTAGATAGGTATGCAGAAGGTGTATTCATTGGGTGTTATCTACTTGGGAGATAGCAATTACATGGGGAAGATATTCCATTTAACTGTTAATGGCATTTGGGACTTTTGTAGTTATATGCAAATGCAATACCTTTAATGGCCAACGACAACAAGTTCTTGCCAATGCACTTTGCAATTTGAATATACGCCTTGCATATGCAATTTAAGCTTAATAAGTGTATGCAGAAGTTGCAGTGATTGGGTGTTATATATTTGGAAGATCTAGCCTGCATGTATTATGGACAGAGGTTCCGCCTAACAGTTAATGGGCGTGGGCATTTATAGTTATAATGCAGATGCAATAGTTTTATAGCAAGATAATTACATCTACAATAAAAAAATAGATATAGGGAATCACATCTTGTAGTCCAATAACCCTAGAAAGTAGTCCCTACAAGCTCTAGGGACCACGAGTAGTCCGTATTTCTTTGGTGTCTTTTGCTCCTTGCCTAGAGGTTGTAGAGACTACATTTTTTCTCTTATAGTGACTACGTAAGTTGACTTCTTGACTTTTTGACTTCTTGACATTTTGACTTTTTGACCAATGACTAGTTTTAGTGACGTGGTCGCTAAAACTACGTTGACTATTTGACCAAAGTAAGTGATGCTTGCTTTTAGCAACCACAAGTAGTCACTAAAAGGATCCCAAAAGGGACTACAATTATACCTATAGGACTACACGAGTCACAAATGTATACGTTATGAGACTACAATATGATCTATAGGGACTACAAGAGGTACTACAGAAAGTCCCTTTAGGGAACAAGTGACTTCACGAAAGATTGCACTATAAGGGACTAAACATGTAGTCACTAAAGTTGACTACACCTATTTCCACAACAACCTAGATTTCCACATTTCCCCAGGTCATTCCAGCATATTTCTACCCATTTTCGCAACCTGTTCCAGATTTCTAGTTTTTCCAGATTTAATGCAAACCAATTTAACACAAACAATAACTTAAACATTAAAATCCCATTCGCTACAAGTGTTCAACATATAAATCCGGGTTCGCTACAGAGATGTTTAACAGACTTTTAAACAATAAGCTTACAACATGTTAACGACATAAACAT
This sequence comes from Tanacetum coccineum, assembly GCA_026074375.1. Classification (NCBI taxonomy): domain Eukaryota; kingdom Viridiplantae; phylum Streptophyta; class Magnoliopsida; order Asterales; family Asteraceae; genus Tanacetum; species Tanacetum coccineum. Next base: position 27,273 of record BQNB010074203.1, on the reverse strand, counting down.
AAATAAGTTTTAAAATCATAGATTGTTTACCAAACCAAAATCATAAGTACATCCCATCCTAGCAACCTCATGTTTGGGGATCTTCGCAAAGCATTCAACAACTTCAACAAACTGCACGGGTGCCTCGAAACGGTACGTGGATTGTTATTGGCTTAACCATTATACAGACTGAACAACACAACTGTGTAAGAGGATAGATATTGAAGCTCCAAACTTTCTTCTAACATACCATACAACATAGTGTTGTTAGACATTCGTCGCGGCTATGAACCACAAACTTCACACCTTTAGCTTTACAAGAGGTATAATAACTTGCATAATTTAACGGTCCATGTGACAAAGCGAGGAGTTCAAGACTACACTCAGATGGCTTTTCATGTCGAAGAGTAGAGATCTATACCAAAGACAAAAATGCATAACGCCTTATGCAAGATGCCTTTCTTGAAAAATAAAAAATAAAACTGTAAAGCGATCCATGGAAATTGTATTGTAAATGAATATATACATTGTTTAGCTTGTCGCAAAACCAAGGAGAAAATTTTATCGGTAAATCGTTCTCGAACATAACAATATGACATTCTCTGTAAATGTTCATGATATTAGTATACTCATTAAAGATATAACTTACGTAAAAGAGTTGATATGAAAAGAACGTACATCTTGTATGTGTCAATTTCAGGATTGTTGTCGAGGACATACCATTCTAGTTTCTTTTTAACTTCTTTATCCAATTTTTTTCAACACCCGCACTGTTTGGCTGACAAACTGATCGGAATACCTGCATCTCGCATGTTGGCTGACAAAAAGCAGTCCTAAACAGGGGACTTTCCAAAATTAATTTCTAGTAAATTAATTTCGAACGGGTTTTCTATAGGATGATTAAATTCCGATGGGGACATTCCGAAATTAATCACTAAAATTCTAAATATCATTTACTCATTTCAACATTAACACATTATACACATTTATAAATTCACAAGCAAATTAAGTAGTTGTCCGACATATTAGGCATACAATGTGGTACCAAAGCTATGAAACATATAGCTAGTTGTTATCATATCATGAAACAAAGTAGTTAAAATAGGGTCACCATCCAAAACAAGAACAAGAGATTATATCTGATTATTTTCGTACATAAAAGGTAGAATTACACAACAAACTATATATACAATTTTAAGCAATACAATTGTCTCAATTTCAAATTTGGTAGACTTAATAAGAAAAGGACAAAAAAACTACAATAGATTAACTTACAGGAGCAACGACGAAAGCAATGTGATGGTGTTCAGTAGCAGCAGGCAGCGGTAGCAACTATTGTTATGGAGGTGGTTCGGCGACGCTAGCAGAAACAAACACAAACAAAAATTAAACAAAAAAACAAACAGGTCGGCAAAAGAAGCTATTTAACAATTAAACACAAAATTAAACTAAACCAAAAATATAAAAATTAAACAGGTCGACTAAAAAAGCTGTATGTATTTCTTAATCCATATGGCGGGAAGAAATCTGCTTCCGAATATTTCAGCCAATGATGTAAAACCATTACTTGAAGATGCTAATATCGAATTTACATATGCAAGTGCATTCTACTCAACAGTAATTCAGCATCTATTTCATAATTTTCAATTTGCAACCAAACAGCAAAAATACCTTATGGTGTAGGTGGGTCCGTGAATGAGGAGATGGAGATGATGATGCATTTTTTTATGCGTAATATCTTTTAAGAAATAACGAAACAAGTTTAAATCTATAAAAACCCTTCATCAATGTTCTACACGTACTACGGGCAGAGAACCCGGTCGTGTGTAGCGTAGGATTGGTAAATTCGAGGTCGTTCCCAAGAGCTAAGTTTAAATTAGTTATAATTTGATTGTCATATAGTTTGAAAAAGGTTTTGAATAATTTAAAAAGTTAAGACAGAAAGTAAATTCGAAAAAGTAATTTGAGAGAAGACTATAGGGAGAAAAGCGCGCTAAACCAGTTATCTTCATTACTTACGTATATAACAGTTTCTAAGTCAATAGTCTAAGTATTCAGTTTTATTAGTGGGTTTCTAATATTGACAGAATCCAAATTTAACGTTCGATAGGAGATTTCCTATACTTTCCATGGATCCCAATTGCTCAAAGTCTCGATGTTAAGGTATCCTGGTTGTAGCTATTAAGTACCAACCATCCAAAAGACTTATCTATAACCTAAACAGATTATTAACTCTCTTTGAAAGAGTTCCTGTGCTTCTTTAACTATTTAGGGTAATTAAGGCGATGATCAGATCGATCATACACTTGGATAGATTCCAACATATTCTAGTACCTTTGTAATCCTAAGTTTAGTGGTTTGCCTAATAAAATGATTAACCGAATCCAAACTACCTTTTAATATTGCCAAAACGCAGGGATCTATAACAAGCTATAAGGATATCTAATAAAACGATAATTAAACAGGAAACATTAATCAATACATCAGTAATTACATAACTAGGCAAACACTAGAAGTGCTTAGCCACTCATGGTAATAGATCAATAAGAAATAATAAAGGGATTCATTGATCGAAAACTCATAATTCTTACAGGATTCGTTTATGAATGATTAAATATAAAAGTAAGTAAAGTGATTTCTCCTTTGGACCTCAGATGGATTTCTTTGACCTTTGGAAGCTTGGTTCGCCCCTTGATGCTGTAGTGGAAGGGTTGATGATGAATATGCAGAATGAAGGCTCTATTTATACTTTTTGAACTTGGTACGGCGTAACCTTTGTGTGTAGTTACACTGTAATCATGCTGATGTGGGCTTCCTTTTTGTAGACAAAATTGATGTTACGACGTAAATTCAGCTCCTTGTTTACGTTCCGTAGAACTGACTGGGAATACTTCATCTTCCATAATAAGATGTTGTTACAGGTGTAAACTTTGCTGTGATTACACTGTAACCTTGGTTGGATGACCATTCTTGCCTTAATTATGTTACGGCGTAACCTTTTCAGGATGGTTACGCCGTAAAATTTCATGTAAAATCTATATTTGCTTGTTTTTTGGTCCAAATATCATGTTTCTTGAATAAATGCTCAATTTCTCCTGAAAACAAGAAATAAAGTGAATTAATACCATATTTCAGATTTTATGAAAAATATTACAAACGGCATTTTGATAGGGAATATTGATACCAAAATGTATTAAATAATTGATGTTATCATATATCCCCCGTTTGACTTCTACTTGGCCTCAAGTAGACCTGTTAGAATAATTTATAAAGAGATTTACCCAATTTGTCTCAGAGAAATGAATTCATAATTTACTTATGCTAGAAAACATCAAAGCCGAACACCTCACGAAAAAGGGGATTAAAAATCACTCAACTCTCAAACTAGTCTAAGTGTTTCATTTTCGGGGGGATCGCTCAATAGCACTGTTATAGCATGTATTCTATCATAAGCTTGGAAAGTACATAAATCTCCACCAACTAGAGTTAGGGTCTAAATGGCTTTCAAAGGCAACATGGGTAACAAATACTGGTTTAAACTAGGTGAATCATTCTGCGATCTTTACCAAAAGCGTTACACCAACAAGGGCGACAAACCATATATACACATATATAACGATGGAATAGACATACATGATTGCATTCAATTCCTCCATTAGAGTAAAACCAAGGGTTAGGATGGATAATGATATAGGGTATGGATCATCTAATCCTTTACCTAAAGCATTACACCAACAGGGGCGACAAATCACATATACACATCCATAACGATGAAATAAACATATATGATTGCATTTAATTCCCCCATTCCACTAAAACCAAAGATTAGGGATTAGGCATGGGAACATAATAATTGGTGTTAAATAAAGACACAAAACAAATAGTCAAATATAATCTAAGGTAGTCATCACCGGCTACTATCCATCTATAGTCTAAGTGTCCAAGAGCGAAAACCTGATCATATCTTCAATAATGGGCTAACTTTGGATGTAACAATGAGATCCTGCAAAGCATATTAGCCTAATCTTCAAAATTAGATGGCTTATAGTTGCACCATCTTCAACACTTGTTGGTTTTATAACACGTATCCAACATTTATAATACACAAGGAGTTATTAAAACTTTTTTCACAATACTCATGTCATAAATACATAATACATCCCCCTATTTAAGATGAACAATATAAAAAGTGATAACACTAGGGGGTCTTCAATGATCATAATGATATGTCTTCAACGAAAGCACAAAAATATATGAACCTATTTCCCCGAACCATGGACTAGCCAAAAATTTCAACACAAAGAAAAATATAGACTACAGGGTTGGATAAGGCGAAAGTGTAATGAAACATATATAATTTGGGTTAAAACACGAATTGGTTTCAACAGGGTGATCTAGGGTAGCTTGCATTAAAAAAATAATAAAATAACATATACTAATAATGTTGCAACAAAGGGTTTTAATCACGAGGTCGTACCAAGTCAGTGTAACAAGTCGATAAACACACACATATAGGCTATTTGGGTGAATTCCTAAATGCTTTATTCTCGAACCATCTATTCCTGCTAATCAATTAGGTCTCAAAATGATGTACATGCCAAGTTCTAAAGTCTACAATACTACCGGCACACTCATATTTTTGTTGGATTTTTGTATTATGGATGAAAACGGACCATCAGGCTTATCCTCACTAATAGAAATAAGGGTATATGTGCATTCGGCAAAGATTTAATCTAGTTCAGTAAGAAAAACATGTTAAATTTTTTTAAAGAAAGGCACCGTTTTTTGAAGAAAACTAGAAAACCGAAGACAAATATAGGTCACAATGGTAATTCTACAACCATCCCTCTACTTGGTTTGTACAATGTCCCTATTGTATAATAAAGGAAATGAAAAATCAAAAATAATAGTAGAATTAGAACTAGAAACTCCCTGAGTATTTCTCTAAGCTTCATATGATGGTGACATAGGATGAATTCCTAATTAAACACCTCTCGAGAAACCTCGTTTCCCTTGAAATCACTTAACAAACCTAAATGCATTAAATGCTTACAAAAAAATATACAATAAAACTAACTCACTTTCGTAGGAATCACGGTTGCATTTAGCGAATGCAACAAGCCTTTTAAACCACTTGGTGGCCCAAGTGGACGAGTGAAGTCTCATAAGGGTTTCCAAAGAATACACCCACAAAGTTTATTTAAAATATACATGGTTTTGTAATTAATTCAAACTTATTTTTGAAGGATTTTCAGCAAGAGATTACGCGTAACCAAAAGAGTTACGACGTAATCATGTGGTTTTATAAAACTTGTTATGGTGTAAAACAGAAGTAGGTTACGCCGTAGCTTTAATGATTATGGCGTAACAGCTATGGTTACGTCGTGAATGTTTCCTGTAGCAGTATTTAAACCATACGATTATGAGTCGAGATGACTTCAAATTCGACTTCTTTGCTGAAAGAACCTGCAAAATAAAGTGAGAAATATACAAACCAACTAAAAATAAGTTTATTGATAAAAAGACGGGTTGTCTCCTGACAAGCACTTTTGTTTATTAACGAGTCTTTAAGTTAGACTCACGCCCATTCTACATCTTCGTAAATTGAAGATTTTCTTCAATGGAGTTAATGTCGCCTCCACAATACTTTCTTAGTCTATGCCTATTGAATTTAAAACTAACTCTATTCTTACCGCACACTTCTATAGTTCCATAGGGAAATATCTTGCTAATAGTATATGGTTCATACCATCTTGATTTTAACTTTCATGGGAAAAGTTTTAACCTTGAGTTAAAAATAGAACTTCTTCCCCTTCATGAAATTCTTTATCCATAATCTTAGCATCATGCCAATGCTTTGTCCTTTCTTTGTATGCACAAGAATGATCATAAGATTGGTTTCTTAGTTCAACTAGTTTATTCAATTGTAGGTACCTATATTTTCCCGCAGTGTCTAAGTCGAGATTTACATTTCTCAAAGCCTAATACGCTTTATGCTCAATCTCGATCGGAAGATGGCATGCTTTTCCATAAACAATCCTAAATGAAGTACTCCAGATGGGCGACTTATACATGGTCCTGAATGCCCAAAGAGCATCATCGAGCTTATCTGCCTACTCCTTTCTATTTCCATTCACAGTTCTTTCCAATACTCGTTTAATGGCACGATTAGTGTTCTCGGTTTGACCACTAGTTTGAGGGTGATAAAGGGTAGCAAGCCTATGTGTTACTCCATATTTTTAAGGTTTTTTCAAGAAGGGAGTTGCAGAAATGTATCCCTGTATCACTTATTAGATCTTTAGGTACCCCGAATCTTGAAAATAATTTTCGAAGGACTTTAACCACCACCCGAGCATCATTGGTCGGTAGAGCCTCAGCTTCCACCCATTTTGAAACATAATCAACAGCCACAAGGATATATTTGTTATTCCAAGAGGAGGGAAAGGGTCAAGAAATTATGCCGCCAAATAACCGAAGACCTTCATTACCAAATATTAGTTAAAAGGCAGCTGATTGAGGAAGAATAGTTCCCTCCACGGCCCTTTTGGCAAGCATCGCATTCACGAACATATTGTACGGCATCTTTAAAGATAGTTGGCCAGTAGAATCCAGGTTCAAATACCTTCCTGGCAGTAACGTCGGCACCATTATGTCCTCCAGCAGGCCCCATATGACAATGCTTAAGAATTTATTGCAATTCTTTTTTGAAGACACATCTTCTTATGATTGCGCCCTGGCATGAATTTGAATAAATGAACGGTGTCATCCCACAGTGTAAATGATTTCAATGTCAGAAAGGAATATTTTTTCTTAAATGATATGATAGGCCTTGTGGTATGATTTTTTATACAAAAAAATTTGCGTAATCAGCATACCATAGATCTGCATTAGGTTTCCTAACATGGATAGCCGTAAGATGTTCATCAGGAAAAGAGTCGCGAATTGCTTCTTTATTTAGTTTTTCTAATTATGGATTTTCTAATCTAGATAAATGGTCGGCAACTAAGTTTTCAGTCCCCTTTTTATTTTTAATTTCAATAGTAAATTCTTGAAGAAGCATAACCCACCTCATAAGTCTTGGCTTGGCATCTTGTTTACTGAATACGCATTTTAAGGCAGAGTGATCAGTATAGACTACTGTTTTGCGACAAAAAAAGATACGATCAATAATTTATCTAAAGGCATATTCCACTGGTAGAAGCTCTTTTTCTATAGTGGTGTAGTGTTCTTGAGCGTCATTCATGGTCTTACTTGCGTAGTAGATCATACGAAACTTCTTATCGATTCGTTGTCCTAAAATGGCTCTAACGACATAATCGCTAGCATCGCACATTAATTCGAAATCAAGATTCCAATCAGGAGCGATAATGACTGGAGCCATCATCAATTTATCTTTAAGGATATTGAATTCGTGAATGCACTCATTCGAAAAGATGAACTTAACATCCTTCATTAAAAATTGGGTCTTGGGCCGAGTAATTTAAGAGAAATCTTTAAAGAACCTTCGGTAAAATCTGGCATGCCCCCAAAACTTCCTTACCCCATTATATTGGTGGGAGAAGCAATTTGGGCAATAAACGACAACCTTTTCTCCTATCTTACTTCATTCCTACATAGATATATTATTCCCTAGAGACTATCCTTCCTTACCAGTGAAATGGAAGTTTCCCAGTTCAAAACAAGATTGTTTCTTCATATCTGGTCACATAATGAATAGTGGAGGCAAGAATGAAAGATTACCAAAAATAAAAAAATCAGCCATGAAAACTTCATAAAGTCTTTGCACATTCGTGAAAGATTGATGTCAAAGCATGTTTGGAGATGTAGCAGGAGCAAAAAAAAATTTACCAAAAAAAAAAAGTCCAAAGGGAATCACCTATATGCAAAAGTCCCCGTATGGGCCAGGTGAAAGAAGTATTTTCTCCTGGTCTTCTAGGGCTAAAGACATTTGAAAATATCCGAGAACCCGTCCCAGCAAAACAGTAATACTTCATTTCCTGATAATCTTTCGAACATCTAATCGATGAAAGGTAATGGAAAGTGATCTTTTCTGGTTAAATCATTGAGTTTCCGATAATCTATGCACACTCTCCATCCTGTGATAGTCCTGGTTGGGATTAGCTCATTGTTTTCATTTGCTATTACTGTTATTTTTCTTAGGCACTACATGTATGAGGCTGACCCATGGACTATCAAAGATGGCGTAGATTAACCCAGCGTTAAGTAATTTTACTATCTCGGTCTTAACCACATCCTGCACCTTAGGATTTAGTCTACGTTGGGGTTGAACTACAGGTTTGAAATTGTCTTCCATCGCAAAATGACGGGTTGATGCCCTTGATGTCCACAAACTTCCATGCTAAGATGCCCTTTACTATGCTTTAGATAAAACCTGAAGAAGAAGTCTTTATTCCAGCGTTGACCAGATAAGATGAAGAATAATAACCGAGGAATTCATGGTTATTGGTCCAAAAAGGCATACTCCAAATAAAGGGATTTCTTTTAACTGCGAGATCCTGCTTCTCAAAGGCCTTTTTAGTTTTGCAGTGAAAGAGAGTAGGTTGCTAGTCAGGGTCTTCATTGTTTTGATATGAAGAATACCCCTAATCGATTATTGAACTGTCATCATTATCATCTTCCATAGTTGATAATTTACCTTCCTAATAGTTGATGATGGGTTCATATAAAAATGAATCCAGAGGGTCTGAAGGAAATATTTCCTGTGCATGGTCATTTGAACGGCAATTGTGGCTACATGGCCCCTAGCCCAAAAGGCGTAGCGAGCCCATATAACCAGGTTGGGTCCAGCCCAGAAGGCAATGGCGCCCTTCCCTTTACGCATGCGGGAGGAAACCCCTATCGCCCTAGACAAGACTCGAACTTGAGACCTTGCCTAGGAGGGTAAAACCTCCATACCATTAGACCAGAGGCCCGTTGGTTATCTTTCTTTTCTTTAAAAGTAACTTTTTTGTTCTTCCTTAAACCCTTATTTTTTAACCCTACTTTTGGACCCCTCTTTTTACCCACTTACTTTTTCTTAGATGTTTCCCTAGTGTTTGCCTTTTTTTTCCTATTCTTATTCAAAACTCTGTTCTTGTTCCCTTTTTTAACAGCACACCTACCCTCTTGAATATCCTTCCTACAGAACACTAGCAAAGACTTCCAGTCATTTTTCATAAACCACAATTGATATCTATGTGCAACTCCATAGTTACACAAGGCCAATTTCAACTGTTCTGGGTCATTATACCTCATACCAAGTACTGGTTCCATCTGGTTCCAAGGTATGTCAAGGTTAAAAACAGGATAAACAATACCCCTCTTAACCTTAAACTGGGCCTCTATGGTACTACCACCTGGATCATATTCTAGGATGTTAGGTAGACTAGAGCTAGAACCTGGTTTGGGTACACCAGCTCTAAACAGCCCACCAGTAGAACAAAGCCTATTAAGGAAATCATCATGTGTGCTCAAGTGCTTAATGATTACATCTTCCTCATCAGTAGTGTAAAAGTCTATATTTTCTAAATCCTCCCCATCAACACTAGAATACTCATCATCGCTAGAATCACTAAACTGTGGCGCTACATTCTCATATTTCAGCAAGTCAATTACATCATAGCCATAGATATAAATCAACCATAAACCCATTATCATAACCAAGCTTTAAAAAGTATTCTACATCACTATCTGATTTTAGCTCTTTTATACCTAACCCTAGTTTCTTACCAGTTTAACAATAGTACAATGATTTCACAAGTCCCAACACTAACCTCCTAACAATTTCAGTTAGTTGTTTAAATGACATACCTTCAAAATCTATGTTTGTGATCTGTTTTACCTTACCTTGAAGGTATCTAACAGGACTAGGAGCAAATATCCCATTGTGATACAAATTCATAATAAAAACCCCCTTCGATTTCTTAGGTTTTGGTTTATCTGAAAATTAAGGTTTCAAACAAAAAATTAGGGTTTATAAAAATTGACAATTAATTAAGATATAATGATGCGTGGATATCTTTAAATAATATTTTACCAAGTTTTAAATTTATAAAACTCGTTTACCTATACACGCACTAATAGGCAGAGAACCCGGTCGTATGTAGTGCAGTAGTTTGGTAAATCCGAGGTCGTTCCAAGAGCTAAGGTTAAATAGTTTAATTTGATTATTGCCACGGTTTGAAAATGGTTTTAGGTTTGATTTTAAGAACTACGAAAAGTAAATGCAATAAAGTAAATAGATAGAAGAATTCAGGGAGAAAGGCGTGCTAACCTAACCATTTCACTACCAATGATACGATTACATTTTCCTGTGCAATGTTCAATTATAAGTTCTATTAGTAGTTCTAATGTCGAAAAACCTGAATTTTCATTTAAGGTTTGTCCTATACTTACTCTGCGATCCCACATTCCTCTACGATCATACGAGCAGGGCATCCAAGCTTGTAGCGGTTAAATTCCAACTACCCTTAAGACCAATCTATATCTAAACTGATTATTAACCCTTTCTGAAAGAGTTCCCATATTTTTTAAGTATTTAATGTGACAAAGGCTGTAATCTGGTTAATTCCTACACTAGGGATAGATGTCAAGCTACCCTAGTACCCTACTAATCTCAAGTTCAACATGGTAAGTCTAATATCATGATTAACAAGATCTAAGACACCCTCTATACTACCAAAACATAAGGATCAATGAAAGGCTATAAGGATATCTAACAGAACCATAATTGAACAGGAAATCATAATCATAACAATAGTTGATACATGGTTAGGCCAGCACTAGGAGTGCTTAGTCGCTCATGGTAACAGCAATGCAAGAATTAATGAATAAAAACATGGATTGAATCATCATAATTCTTACAGATGATGAAATGAATGATTAAATATAATAATTGTGCAAAGTGACTTCTTCTTTGGACCTTCTAATAAAATGCTTTAAACTTTGAGGGTTTGGTTCACCCCTTAGAACTGTGTGTGGAGTGGTGGAAGTGAGTGATGCTGAATGAGCCAGAAGAAGGCTCTATTTATAGGCTTCGAAATGTTTACGGCGTAACCCTTGTGAGATGTTACACCGTAATCTTGCTATGTAAGCTTCTAATCTTCTAGGCATAAAATGATGTTACGGTGTAAGCTTGTCGCCTATGTTACGCCGTAATGCTGACTCAGATAAATCATCTCTTGTAAATTTGAATGTTGCGGTGTAAAGTAGGAGAGGATTTACGTCGTAAAGGGTGTGATAACTCATTTCTTCGTTGGAATATATTACGGCGTAATCCTTCGGGGGTGTTACGCCGTAAACTGCCTTGGACTCTTCACTTTTATGTATTTCATGTCCAAGTCCCTTGTCTTTTGCTAAAAGGCTCACTTGGTCGCTGAAAACTAATAATAAACAATTAAGTAACGTTTTCATACATTAATAACATATTTGTAAGCATTTTTATAGGGAATTTGATATTAAAATGTATTAACTATTTGATGTTATCAAATATCCCCCCATTTGACTTCTACTTGCCCGCAAGTGAAACCGTTTAGAATAATTCATAAAAAGATTTCCCCAATTTGACTTGAAGAAATGAATTTATAAGTTACTTATGCTAGAAAACATTAGAGCCGAACACCTCACGAAAAGAGGAAAAAACACTCAACTCTTAATGGACTTATAACACAAATTATGTTGGATTGTTTTAAGTTACGGAAACAATCATGATAAGGTCCACCTATCTGAATGTGGAGGTGAGGCCGCTTCCAATGAGCTCAAGGGCTTGGCTCTAAAGCATTCTAAGAAACCGAGATATAGACTCATGGCCAGTTTCAACGGGTCGGCACAAAAATGGATTAAATGAACGAGAGGAAGGATATGCGTGAAGCGTTTCCGTTTAACATATATAGGAAGATGGTTCAGTGATTTTGGTTCAACTAGTCTTACCCTAGTTAAGCTTGAGCATTTTCACTAAGTAAAGATTCAAGGTGTAATATTTCATCTTTACTTTTGCATAACACCCCCAAGGGTTTATGAATCGGGTTAGGTTTTAAGTGTCTGTTCGAAATCTACGTCTATTTTGAAAATGGTGATGGATTGTTGGAGAAATTTTCAAAATAATGTTAAAATCATTTTAACTTTATTTTTAGGATGGAAAAAGAGTGTTTTGTTATGTTTTCGTGTTCACCAACGAAATGGCTCGAAATGGCTATTAGCAACAGTTTTTCTGTCACAAAACCGTCGCTAATGAATCTTTACTATTGTAACGACGCGTCTATTTTGAAATTCTGGCGGTTATTTATGTTAAAAGGGTGACCATGATTTAACCATCGCGTCTGTTTCAAGATGTATATGTTAGCGACGGATTTTCTGTCGCTAAGTTATCGCTGATTCGTCGCTATTGGCACCTTTTTGTGAACCATTGTGACTGTTATGAACATAAGTGTCGCTAAGACCATTTAAAGGGGTATTGTGAATGTTTTTAAGGGTCACCATAACGCCTATATAAAGAGGACGAATTTGCCAAGTTGAAATCATCAAAAACCATCAAAAATTCACAAATCAAACCACTTTTTCTTACACCTGATTGCTACAATTTATATTGCTATAGAAGTATAATTTGTAGTGTCTTGAAATTTTTGATAACTCGGTAGTTTATCCAGATTATCACCACTTTGTGTAGTGTTGATAATTGCTTTATACGTTGCTTCATTGTATCTTAGGAGGCAAATCGTCAATAACTCAGAACACGATTATTCGAAAGAACGGTGGGGGCGAAATTGCTTAAGGATTGAGAGAACTCGCCTTGAAGTAACAAGTAGTAGTACGAAATACATCGTCATAAAATCATCTTTATTCAACCCCGAAACTAACAATCTTAAAGAAATTTTCGAATCAAGATGGCGTCTAATAACTTGATGCAAATGTCAACCGACATTGTGAAGTTGGACCATTTCCTTGGTAGAAGTTTTAAGCGTTGGCAAAAGAAAATGGACTTTCTTTTAGCCACATTGAACGTAACAAATACATCTTGACCAAGCCATATCCTGAGGAATTTGAAAATGAAACCTTGGTTGAATCCCGTTAACGTCTCAAGTTTGGAAAAGATGATTTTAACTGTCGTGGTCACATCCTCAATGCTATGTCGGATCCACTCTTCGACGTATATCAGAACTATCCAACGACAAGAGGAGTCTAGAAAGCATTCGAGGAACGCTGCTTAATGGAAGACGCAACAAGTAAGAAATTTATTGTTTCTAGATTTAATTCTTACAATATGGTAGATTCACGTCCAATAATGGATCAAATTTATGAACTTGAGCACATTCAACATGAACATAGATGAATCTATAGAAATGGAATCCATCATTGATAAACTCCCATCCAGTTGGAAAGATGTTAAGAAAAACCTTAAACATCATAAGGATGATTTATCCTTGAAAGACCTTGGCAAACATCTTCTTATTGAAGAACAATATCGTTTGGAAAACAAAGCAAATGATGACACGTGTAAGGTACACCTCGTGTAAGAAAAGAGAGAATATTGCAAAACTGGTGGGAATATTAAGTAGGCTTACTAGCAGTCTTGACAAAGAAAATTAGGATGCTGTAAATCGAGTATTTAAATACTTGAAGAAAACCATGGAATACGGTTTGAAATACAACGAAGATCCATCAGTATTAGAAGGTTATACTGATGCAAGTTGGATAACTGATCTAGAATAGTAGGCATCCACTAGCAGATGGATTTTCACTCTTGGTGGGGGTGCAGTGTCTCAGGGATCAAAGAAACATAGTTGTTTAACAGACTATAGTGTGGCAACAAAATTTGTGGCACTGGCTTCATGCTACAAAGAAGTAGAATGGCTACGAGACTTGTTAATAAACATACCCTTATGGCTGAAACCTATGCCGCCAATCTCTATGCATTGTGATAGTCAATCTACACTATCAAGAGTGTACAAAGGTAAGTCCAGGCATATTGGACTTAGACACACACAAGTCATTCAGTTGATAAATTATGGGGTGATCACTGTTAGTTTTTTACGATCTAGTAAGAACTTAGCAGATCCTTTCACAAAAGGATTACCAAGAAAACTGATTGAAAGTATTTCGCAAGGGATAGGAATCAAGCCTATGTACAAGTAGTCACCCATCATGGAACCTTGTCTTGACGCTTTGTTATTCACCAAGTCTCTTGAGAAGTAAAAGTACATCATCGAAACGTGACTGATTTCTACGAGATTTGGAAAATATCATCCCAGGGGTTAGTGGAACTTGGAACCGTAATGCAGTTAAAGGCTGAACAGAATTCTTAATGGACTTATGACACAAATTATGTTGGATTGTTTTAAGTTACAAGAACAATCTTGATAAGGTCCACCTACCTGAATGTCGAAGTGAGGCCGCTTCCAATGAGCTCAAGGGTTTGGCTCAAAAGCATTCTGAAAAACCGAGATATAGACTCATGGCCAGTTTCAATGGGTCGGCACAAAAGTGGATTAAATGAACGAGAGGAAGGATATGCGTGAAGCATTTCCGTTTAACATATATAGGAAGATGGTTCAATGACTTTGGTCCAACTAGTCTTATCCTAGTTGAGCTTGAGCGTTTTCACTACGTAAAGATTCAAGGTGTAATATTCCATCTTTACTTATGCATAACACCCTAGGGGTTTCTGAATCGGGTTAGGTTTTATGCGTCTATTCGAAATCTACGTCTATTTTAAAAATGGTGAGGGATTGTTGGAGAAATTTTCAAAATAATGTTAAAATCATTTTAACTTTGAGTCTTAGGAAGGAAAAAGAGTGTTTTGTTGTGTTTTGGCGTTCACCAATGGAATGGCTATTTGCAACAGTTTTTTCTGTCACAAAACCGTCGCTAATGAATCGTTACTATTGTAACGACGCATCTATTTTGAAATTTTGAAGGTTATTTATGTTAAAAGGATGACCATGAATTAACCATCGCGACTGTTTCAAGATCTATGTGCTAGCGACGGATTTTCTGTCGCTAAGTCGTCGCTGATTCATCGCTATTGGCACCTTTTTTGTGAACCATTATGACTGTTATGAACAGAAGTGTTGCTAAGACCATTTAAAGGGGTATTGTGACTGTTTTTAAGGGTCACCATAGCGCCTATATAAAGAGGACAAATTTGCCAAGTTGAAATCATTAAAAACCATCAAAAATTCACATATCAAACCTCTTTTTCTTACACCTGATTGCTACAATTTATATTGCTATAGAAGTATAATTTGTAGTGTCTTGAAATTTTTGATAAATCGGTAGTTTATCCGGATTATCATCACTTTGTGTAGTGTTGATAATTGCTACATACGTTGCTTCGTTGTATCTTGGGAGGCAAATTGTCAATGACTCGGAACACGATTGTTAGAAAGAACGGTGGGGGCGAAATTGCTTTAAGGATAGAGAGAACTCGCCTTGAAGTAACAAGTAGTAGTACGAAATACATCATTATAAAACCATCTTTATTCAACCCCGAAAATAACAATGTTAAAGAAATTTTCGAATCAAGATGGCGTCTAATAACTTGATGCAAATGTCAACCGACATTGTGAAGTTTGACCATTTCCATGGTAGAAGTTTCAAGCGTTGGCAAAAGAAAATGGACTTTCTTTTAGCCACATTTACATCTTGACCAAGCCATATCCCGAGGAATCTGAAAACGAAACCTTGGTTGAATCCCGTGAACGTCTCAAGGTCGGAAAAGACGATTTTATCTATCGTGGTCACATCCTCAATGCTATGTCAGATCCACTCTTCGACGTATATCAGAACTATCCAACGACAAGGGAACTCTAGAAAGCACTCGAGGAACGCTACTTAATGAAAGACGCAACAAGTAAGAAATTTATTGTTTCTAGATTTATTTCTTACAATATGGTAGATTCACGTCCAATAATGGACCAAATTTATGAACTTGAGCACATTCTTAGTAGTTTACACAAAACAACATGAACATGGATGAATCCATACAAGTGGCATCCATTATTGACAAACTCTCATCCAGTTAGAAAGATGTTAAGAAAAACCTTAAACATCATAAGGATGATTTATCCTTGAAAGACCTTGGCAAGCATCTTCTTATTGTTAGAAACAATATAGTTTGGAAAAAAAAAGCAAATGATGACATCATCTAAGGTACACCTCGTGGAAGAAAAGAGAGAATCTTCCAAAACTGGTGGGAAGATTAAGTAGGCTTACTAGCAGTCTTGACAAGGAACATTGGGATGCTATAAATCGAGTATTTAAATACTTGAAGAAAACCATGGAATATGGTTTGGAATACAACAGAGATCCATCAGTATTAGGAGGTTTTTTTATGTACAAGTTGGATAAACTGATCTAGAAGACTAGGCATCCACTAGTGGATGGATATTCACTCTTAGTGGGGGAATGTTAGTGTGTCGGAGATCAAAGAAACATAATTGTTAACAGACTCTAGGTCTACTATGGCAGCAGAGTTTGTGGCAATGGCTTCATGCTACAAAGAAGCAGAATGGCTACGGGACTTGTTAATAAACATACCCTTATGGCCGAAACCTATGCCGCCAATCTCTATGCATTGTGATAGTCAATCTACACTATCAAGGGTGTACAATCAAGTGTACAATGGTAAGTCAAGGGGACATATTGGTCTTAGGACACAACAAGTCAATCAGTATAAAGTGATAGGCGTGATCAATGTTAGTTTCTTAAGATCTAGTACAGAATATTAGCCAGGATCCTTTCACAAATCGGATTAATGACTGTGTCGTTTGTGTGGTGTATATTTTATTTGATTCAAGTTTTAAAATTTATTATTTTGCCGACTAACCAAAAAAACACTTTAGACAAGGGCTGTGTACCAGATCAAGGTAGTAGTTTCGTGTAGTAGGGTGTCGAACACTTGAAGCGATGTTATATCTAGCAAATTAATTATATCTTGGTTATCTAATCTATGTTAATTCTATCCTATTCTAAACCTATGTCAGTCCTAGTTCCTAATTCTAACGGGAAAAGGGGTTTTCAACCTAAGAGACTAGGCACGGCCCCCAAAAAACACACCTCTCTTGGTTGGTCGACTATAATTAATTCTATGAACTTTTTTCCCATAAACCGATTAAATTAAAAGATAAAAAAGCGGTCGAGCCAAATATAAGAAAAAACTGTATTAACCATTATTAATCCGATTAGAAAGTTGGTTTGTTTATTAAGTGCAATGATTTCTTCTCTCGATGTGGCATATCATTCTTAAGACTTAGGCGTTACATCATCCTAAGACCTAGGACACAATAATTCTGTCATAATTAAAGCATCCGACATTAAAGCATCCTTATTTGCTTGATTATTAACATTCATTGGGGATTAAAGTAATGGTGATCTTGTTAAACCATAGCTCATAGAGACCTTACCCTCTTAACGCACTTATTGGCAATTTATACAACTCGTAGTCACATTGTACAACTATCCAATGGCAATCAGAACGTTGCAATTGTTGAATTATCTAGGTCAACTGTCAGTCAACACCGCTCAATAAACATTGGAAATATCCAATTAATAGTTAAGCCTGAAGCGGTATCCTAGACACATGATTTAGAGGACAATTATTTGTGTAAACTATTATTCTAGTGTATAAATTAATATATGGAGAGTAGGCCTATCCCAGATTCTAGATTACTTGGTCCGTGTCATGGATCCAGTGGAATGATAGGTCGCATACAAAAGCGCGTGGTAAACAAGTATAAATTGATAAACATAACAAGCATTCAACGAATAAATCAAGTAAGAAATCGAGATAAACATATATCAAATATTAGATCTTCTATAATACTGGTTAATACCCGAGGTATTAGCCTCTAAATCGTCATTAATAAATACAAAAGCAATTATTTAGCCAAGGTAAACTAACCGAGTTAACAAATTATACCAAAAACTGAACGATTACTAAAGTATATGGAATTACACGATGTCTCCTATGGAATTGATAACGTTGCTCTACCTCTTCTGCTCTTTTTTTCCTCTGAATATCGACTTTTATGGTTTAGGTATCGAGATTATGATTTAGCACACTTAAAACTCGTTTTTGAGTCGAGTTTTTATTTTAAGGTTGGAACTTTTTTACTCGTAGTTTTCGGTTCGATACGGCGTATCCAAGTATTGGATACAGCGTATTAGGGATTTTTTGAGTAGAGATCATGCTTGATATCTTCCAGAATATTATATTCATTCCATATTTTGAATACGGCGTATTGAGTCTCTCTGGATACGACGTATTGAGCTTTAATCCTTTGTGGTCTTTGGTGAGTGCAGGCACGGATACGCCGTATCTTCCTTGATGGATACGTCGTATTGGTCTTCAGAATAGTAATCCTCAAAATATCTTCATATAAGCTCCAGAATGCGCGCCTTTTGCTATCTTTCACCAATTACTCCATAATTACTGCATTTATTAAATATAAACGATTAAGTAACATATCTTTGCAATAAATATACAAAATGAGTTAATAACATGGGATAAATGATGCTATAAAATAGACGTTATTTGATGTCATCAAATATCCCCCCACTTGAATCTTGCTTGTCCTCAAGTAGCCTTTAGAAGTTTATAAAAAAATATCCCTAAGGATATTTTCCGTTAAAGCACTTATTCGATCAATTACAAGTACACAATCAAACACCTCACGAAATAGGAAGATGAAAACACTCAAATCACTCAACTAATCTATGTGGTAACATGTAACTAATTCTTTTTTTTTCATTTTTTATTTTTTTTTTTTTTTTTTTGTTAATTTTACTTTTTTTTTTTATTTTATTTTTTTTTTTTTTTTTATTTTTAAAATTTTTTTTTTTCTTTTTTTTTTTTTTTTATTTTCTCTTTTTTCATTTTTTTTTTTTTTTTTTTTTTTTTTTTAATTTTTTTTTTCTTTTTTTTTTTTTTTTATTTTTTTTTTTTTTTTTTTTAATTTTTTTTTTTTTTTAGCTCAATTGCTCGGTCGTGAGGAGTATTCTATCATAAGCTTGGCAAGGATACACATCTCCACCACTAAAGCTAAGGAGTAAACGAGGAAGGAGTAACAAGTGTTTATAAAAGGGGATAAATAGGGGTTTTTGTATGGAATGGCTTACGGTTGATCAATTCTCCAATCTTTCACTCAGACAGTACCACTCAAACAAGGCAGATGAAGCACACATACATGCTTCTGTAACGACAGATAGACATGTGTGTTCGATCAATCCTCATTCGAATTTACCAACGGTTTGGTGAAGAATGATATAGGGTAGAAAACCTTCTAACTTTCACCAAAAGTCTAAACCAACGAGGCAGCTAAGACATGCATACATGGTCGTAACGACAGAATAGACATGCACGCTTCGAAAAGTCTCATTCGCGTAAACATAGCGGCTTAATAAATACATTAGGTGAGGAGGGAAGTAATTGTTGTTTAAATAAAATCAAGAAACAATATAGATTAATACACTTAAAGTACAAGTTTGCTAGACACTCTTTCCTGACTATTTACCATGATATTAAGACACATACTATTATTCAACGTTCTTGATCATTGATCAAAAATTAACACCTAAGTTGGGTTCCCGTAACGGTCTCTCAACTTCCCCAAACACTTCTCATAACTTTACATACTCTACAAGGCAAGTGGCGATATCTTCCACTTTGTACAATACTTTACATCGTTGATTTTTTTGCGTATCAATGAATAATCGATCATTCGTGTTAATTCTTCGGTTTGTTGCGAAACGTTTATCAATCAAACTTCTTTTTGTATTTTTCTCATTTTTTCTTATTTTTTTGCCTAACTATGATTTCAAATCTCGATCGTGTAGTTTCCACATTTTTAGATTCAAAATAGTTACGGATAATTCATTCGGGTTGTTCTTCGTTCTTCGGTTTCACCATTAATTTGTGTCAGCGTTAATCACGTGCGTTTTGAACTACTATATACCATTCTCAATTTGCAATGTGTAAATTTCCAACCGCACTAAAGATAGAAATGACACAAGACTCAGAAAATACAAACTTTACACTTTAAGCGACTAGCAACTGTAAATTAAACTTAAATCTAACAAGGGTAGGTAGGTTTTGTAAGGGTGTTGTTGTATTTTTGTAACGAAACAAATATTTGGTGTAATTCCTAAAGGATTGGCTCTACGGGTTGTTCTAATGGATCTTCACTCTAAAGATAGAGTTGGAAAAAGGGTTTATTTAAACGGGAGGTTAAACTAACGGTTGTAGTTAGTTATAAGCACATGTAAGGCGATTTGGGTCTGTAATCCTAAAACTTACCATTAAACAAAGTTACTCATCTAAATCCATGTACTTATGCATTGCGGTCGCGAACTAGATATACCAAGCCAAGTTATTAAGTCTATACATCCCGAAACACTCATATTTTGTGGAATTTGGAGTAAACATTTGAAAACGAAAAGGCTAAAACTCACTCACAATTATCGACCTAGGGTTGTTGTGTGGGGTTATGTAACATGTAATTTCACAAAAGTATGCTGGAAAAAAATTTAAATTTAAGCATTTTAGTGTGAAAATTAGGACAAGTAAACATTCTAATTCCATCCCACCACTTGAATTATACAACGTCCTCGTTGTATTATATAAAAATATTAATTTACGGGAAGTTAAGAAAAAAGAATTAGAATGAAGAAAACTCTTGATATTAATTGCTCGGTTGGATTCCTCCAAGTTGCATTTCGTTATGAGCAAGATTGTGTTGAACCAGCCTACTTGAAGTTTCAAGACTACAACACTTCAAGATCTCCAGTTATTTAAAATTCTCCACCAATATGTCGATATTTTTTTTCACTGAGGTTCTGTATAAAATATAGGAAGAAACATGTGTATTTCCTATTCTGGTTCCTACGGTTAATCTTAAACTAACAAAACAACACTATGGGTCAGTATGGTGGATTACGGCTTATCCGTTTGAGTGAATACGCCGTATTGCCAGAACTGACAATAACGTTTTTAAAGTGCAATAAAAATAAAGACTGATAACGTCCAGACAATCAATACGCCGTATGGTATGGAGCGGATACGCCGTATTGATGTCTGGGAAGACAGACTCGATAACAAAATTAAATAACATTCCGGGTTGTCTTCCGGGAAGCACTTTTGTTTATAGCGAAGTCTTTAAGTTAAACTTGTCTTCAGCTTCCACACATTTGATATCATCTCTCATCCCTATCCTTGCATTTAGTGTGAATGTCATGCATGGTTCCGTATGATTGAGATAGAAAAGTGGATGATTATAATAATAAACGATCTCCAAGATTTGATTTAGTAAAAATTTTGTATGTGTGTGGAGTGAAAATGTGTGGTGAAACTCAATCCGGCGTATCAGAGGGGTTTTTATACCCAAACTTGATACGACGTATCAATGTTTGATGAATACGCCGTATATGAGAATTTTGTTGACTTAGTCAACACAAGTTAAATGCAGTGGATACGCCGTATAGGTTTTACCCTAATACGCCGCATCCAATCTTGGAGACCAATATTCCTAAAATAAAGCAAAAAAACGCACCTTGGCCTCCGCAACATTATTGCAAAATCACCATCCTTATAATACCGCTTAGGGTCGAACGAAACGCCAAACAACGCACATAAATTCATAATAAAGCATAATAGCATCCCGTTGAAAAGATAAATCCAAGTTACGATATTTACATTAAGTTCCAAGACAATGCTTTCCTCATCGAGAATTTTATCTATTTTATCGCAACTTGCATCCATAAGCACATTTGACCTATGTGTTATTTCATTACCCTCTGAAGACTGTATTATATCGATATCATTATCATTATTGTCCTTTTCCGAATTTAAATCATCAGGACGAGTAATGTTGAAAGGGAATATATCATTAAAGTACAAAATATTTTGTTACTCTTCATCATATTCAGACACCGATGTTTCATCGTTCAAATTAAATTCATTGATATGTTGAGGGCTTAAGATCGTTTTAGTTAATAAATCTAATTTAGACGTTTGAGCATCATTGTAAACAATGGCCGAAAATTCGTTCTCAAAATCATTTAAGAAATCTAAATCATCAAAACAACTGATCGCAGGCTCAGGAGACTGGGAATGAAGCGTATGACTTTTTCATTATCATATTCTTGAATCCGTTTCAAATTGTGACAAAATCATTTTATAAAGAAACGAGGATTTTGTCACAAAATTATTGTGTATCCTCTTCATCGGATTCGTTCAATTGTATTCGAAAGTAGATTTTTCGTTGAAGGGAGTCAGTACCTACTTAAAGATTTGCACTGGAAGTGATCTGTGGTGCAAAGGCGTCGTTGTTAATGACCTATAGATGAGCTTTCAGCTTTCCACCAAAGCTAAGGTCATGAAAGATCGTCATCACAATCCTTGATCTTCCTATATGTAGCAGATTTGCAGTTAAAACACTCCGGCAACGCTTGCGAGCTTTTCTTTTCATAGCTTGATATAATTCTTCATTTAGTCTTGTTGGGTCCATACTTACTGAAAATAAACCTTACTAGAAAGGACAGTTAAATAAAACCAATTCGTCGTTTCAGAGGGACATCAATTTCGTCGTATCACACAATAATACCAAACAAGGAATAACATAATCTATTTTAAAACTACACTACTCATAAGGGTTAGATCTAATCTAATGTTAAAAATCAAAATATCGAATAAAAATCAAGATTAATTTTTACTCCCCGGCAATGGCACCAAAAACTTGGTGTGTCGTTGTATGGTGTATATTTTATTGATCAAGTTTAAAATTTTATATTTTGCCGACTAAACCAAAAACAACAATTATTATACGGGCAGTGTACCCTAGTGATCGGTAGTAGTTTCGTTGGTAAGTAGGCGCTGCTGTCGAACACTTGATTCGATGTTTAATATTTTCAATTAATAATATCTTGGTTATCTAATCTATGTTAATTTCTATCCTATTTAAAAACCCTAATGTGGGTGATGTGCCGGGCCGGTCCTAGTTCCTAAATTATAACGGGAAAAAATGGGTTTTAAGCCTGAGAGGACTGGCTCGCTTTGGTGGTGACTAACAATCAATTCAAGGCACTTTTACCCACGGAGCTATATTAACAAAAGATAATAGTGCGGTCGAGCTAAATATAAGAAAACTGTATTAACCATTATTAATCCGATTAGAAAGTTGGTTTGTATATTAAGTGCAATGATTTCTTCTCTTGAGGTGGCATATCATTCTTAAGACTTAGGCGTTACATCATCCTAAGACTTCAGACACGTTAATTCTATCACAATTAAAGCATCCGCATAAAGCATCCTTATTTTCTGATTATAATCTATCTTAGGGATTAAAGCAATGGTGATCTTGTTAAACCCTAGCTCATAGAGACTTTACCCACTTATCGCTTAATGGCAATCTATACACTAGTAGTCCACTTATCCAACTATCCAATGGAATCAAAACGTTATTTGTTGAATTATCTAGGTCACCTGCTAGTCAACACGATTAATAAACCATTGGCAATATCCAATTAACTAATTAAAACCGAAGCGTATCTTAAACACAGATTTAGAAGGACAATATTTGTGTAACTATTATTCTAGATGTATAAATTACTATATGAAGAGCTATCCCAGACTCTAGATCTACTTGGTTTGTGTCACTAGATCCAGTTGAATGACAGGTCGCATACAAAAGCGCGTAAACAAGTATAAATTGATAAACATAAACAAGCCTTTCAAAAGGATAAATCAAGAATTCGAGATAATCATATATCCAAACATGAGTTGCTTCTATTTAATAATGGCTTATACCTGAAGATTTAGCCTTCTAACGTCATAATAAATACAACACAGCATTATTAGCCATGGTTAAACTAAACGAGTTATCGAATGATACCAAAAAAACAATTGATTACTAAAGTATATGGAATTTCACGATGTCTCATATGGAATTGATAACGTTGCTCGACCTTTTCTGCTCTTTTTCTCCTCTGAAAATCGACTTTTATGGTTTAGGTATCGAGAATATGATTTAGCACACTTAAAACTCATTTTTTGAGTTTTCTATTTATAGGTCTGGAAGTCGTTCGATACGGCGTATCCAAGTATTCGATACGGCGTATTGGGGATTCTTGGAGTAGTGGACACTGCTTGATATCTTCCAGAATATCTATATTAGTTCCATATTTTTAAAATTACGGCGTTATTGAGACTCTTTGGATACGACGTATTGAGCTTTAATCATCTATGGTCTTTGGTGGGTGCAGGCAACGAATACGCGTATCTTCCTTGATGGATACGACGTATTGGTCTTCAGAATAGTAATCTTCATAATATCTTCACATAAGCTCCAGAATGCGCACCTTTTGCTATCTTTCACCAATTACTCCATAATTACTGAAATTCTTAAATATAAACGATTAAGTAACAATTCTTTGCAATAACTATACAAATGTTAATTAACTTGGGATATATGATGCTATAAAATAGTCGTTATTTGTGTATGTCCATCATTTACCTAGAAAACTTGATGAAAGTACTTTCGAAGGGATGGGAATCAAGCCATGTACCAATAGTCTACCATGATGGAACCTTGTCTTGATGCTTGGTTATTCACCAAGTCTTTTGAGAAGTAAAAGTACACCATCTGAACGTGACTGAAGTTCTACGAGATTTATAAAATACCATCCCAGGGGTTAGTGGAACTTGCAACCGTTAATGCGTTTAGGTGTGAACAGAATTCTTATGAAATTTTAACATAAAATTGTGTTGGATTATTTTAGTTTCGAGAAAACAATCTTGCATAAGGTCACCCAATCTGCAATGAGTCAATGTCTTGGCTCTATAGCATTCGAGAACCCGAGTTATAGACGTAGCTGTTCAACGGGTCGGCACATAAGTAAGATTAAATGACGAAAGAAGGTTATGCGTAAAGCGTTTCGTTTAACATATATTAGGAAAGATGGGTTCAATGACATTTGGTTCAACAGTCTTTATCCATGTTGAGCTTGAGCGCTTTCACTTACGTAAAGAAAAAAAATTCTAAAGGTGTAATATTCCTCTTTACTTTTGCATAACCCTTGGTGGTTTCTGGATTCAGGGTAGGTTTTATGCAGTTGTTCGAAATCTACGTCTATTTTAAAAATGGTGAGGGGTTGTTGGAGAAATTTTCAAAATAATGTTAAAATCATTTTAATATTGAGTCTTAGGAAGGAAAAAAAGTGTTTGGTGGGTTTTGTGTGTTCACTCCAACGGATTTGGCTCGAATGGCTATTTGCAACAGTTTTTTATGTCACAAAACTGTCGCTAGTGAATCGTTACTATTGTAACGACGCGTCTATTTTGAAATTCTGGAGGTTATTTATGTTAAAAGGGTGACCATGATCTAACCATCACGACTGTTTCAATATCTATATGCTAGCGACGGATTTTCTGTCGCTAAGTCGTCCGCTTGAATGCGTCGTTATTGGGCAACTTTTTGTGATAATTGTGACTGTTACGAACAGAGTGTCGCTAAGACCATTTAAGGGGCTATTGTGACTAATTTTTAAGGTGTCACCATAGCGCCTTATATAAAGAGGACAATTTGCCAAGTTGAAATCTTCAAAAACCATAAAAATTCACATATCAAACCTTCTTTTTCTTACACCTTAATTGCGATACATTTATATTGGATAAAGTTAGAATTTGTACGTGTCCTTGAAATTTTTGATAACTCGTATAGTTTTTCAGGCATTTTCATCACTCTTGTGTTGTGGTTGATAAATTGCTCATACGTTGCTTCATTGTATATTCTTAGGAGGCAAATCGTCATAAATCGGAACCGATTGTTTCGAAAGAACGATTGAGGCGAATTTGCTTTAAGGATAGAGAGAACTCGCCTTGAAGTAACAAGTAGTAGTACGAAATACATCGTTATAAAACCATCTTTATTCAACCCCGAAAATAACAATGTTAAAGAAATTTTCCAATCAAGATGGCGTCTAATAACTTGATGCAAATGTCAACCAACATTGTGAAGTTTGACCATTTCCATGGTAGAAGTTTCAAGCGTTGGCAAAAGAAAATGGACTTTCTTTTAGCCACATTTACGTCTTGACCAAGCCATATCCCGAGGAATCTGAAAACAAAACCTTGGTTGAATCCCGTGAACGTCTCAAGTTCGGAAATGACGATTTCATCTGTCGTGGCCACATCCTCATGCTATGTCGGATCTACTCTTCGATGTATATCAGAACTATCCAACGGCTGGGAACTCTAGAAAGCTCTCGAGGAACGCTACTTCACGGAAGACGCAACAAGTAAGAAATTTATTGTTTCTAGATTTATTTCTTACAATATGGTAGATTCACGTCCAATAATGGACCAAATTTATGAACTTGAGCACATTCTTAGTATGTTTACACAAAACAACATAAACATGGATGAATCCTAAAAGTGGAATCCATCATTAACAAACTCCCATCCAGTTGGAAAGATGTTAAGAAACACCTTAAACATCAAAAGGATGATTTATCCTTGAAAGACCTTGGCAAGCATCTTCTTATTAAAGAACAATATCATTTGGAAAACAAAGCATATGATGACACGTCTAAGGTACACCTCGTGTAAGAAAAGAGAGAATCTTCCAAAACTGGTAAGAAGATTAAGCAGGCTTACTAGCAATCTTGACAAGGAACAGTGGGATGCTGTAAATTGAGTATTTAGATACTTAAAGAAAACCATAGAATATGGTTTGGAATATAATAGAGATCCATTAGTATTAGAAGGTTATACTGATGCAAGTTGGATAAGTGATCTAGAAGACTAGGCATATAATAACGGATGGATATTCACTCTTGGTGGGGATGTAGTGTCTCGAGGATCAAAGAAACATAGTTGTTTAACAGACTCTAGTATGGCAGCAGAGTTTGTGGCACTGGTTTCATGCTGCAAAGAAGCAGAATGGCTACGAGACTTGTTAATAAACATACCCTTATGGCCGAAACCTATGCCGCCAATCTTTGTACATTGTGATAGTTAATCTACACTATCAAGAGTGTACAATCAAGTGTGTGAAGATCGTTTTAAGCTCAGGTTGTTTAGACATTATATTTAGGATGAATAATAACATTGAAAACATATATGCACAGCGGAATTAATCAAGAATAATGTTATTATGAACAAGGTTTTATATTCATATGATTCCAACACGCCTCAAATTCTATTTGATCAGAATAGAACGGTTACTCTACCTAGTAACAGGGATCAAAGATCTTTGAGGCTACACCAAAAACTCTAGACGTCTACATTGTATTGTGTACATACAC